>VZRV01003329.1:670506-753049 GCA_013398115.1 Falcunculus frontatus
CGGGCGCGGGGGGGGGCGCTATTCCCCCCCCCCCCCCCCCCCCGTTCCTCTCCCATCCCTGCTGACACATCTGGGAAGCTTCACCCTGACTTTCCTCCATGCTGACAGGCAGAATTGGAACCATTAATCACGGCTGTCCTGGATCACGGACCCACCTCTCTCAGTCGTGGGCAACACTCTTCAGTTTACGGGCAGCCAGGGCAGACACAGCAAAGCAAAACAGCTCCCTCCGAAATCCCCCAGCCCTGAGTTAGGGCTTGGCAGGAGCTGTTGACAGGATCCATCCAAAAACACCGCCTTGCTGGGGAGAATCGAACGAGGACCTGGCAAATGCAGTATATTCTTTGGCATTGTGTTGCCCTTTCAGCTGGGAGAGAAAATTTGAAGTTTTTTACTCTTTGCAGAGTGAACATTCCGAGTAAACAGTCCATACCTGGCCAGCTACCTACCTGCACAGCATCTGGGTCTTTGCTAAAGTGGGGAAAGGGGCTGCCAGAACTTCTTTCCCCTCGTACAGAAGGCTTTTCAGTAGAATACAAAGGCTCACTTATCCCATGTCAGATCTGCTCGTGTGCTCTCCAAAATGGATCCTGCCCAGAGCCAGCTCTCACAAAGGATTTCAGAACTTTGAAACGTTTGGTTTCATTCCAATCCATTGTGAAAAGTGAGTATTTAAAACACTCTCTAGCCAAGAATCTGGGAGTAAACCCCTCCTCAGCATGAAAAAGCAAAGAGTATTCCAGTGATATTCCTTGACCCGACATGGAGAGGGCTTAGATGGAGGAAAATCAGCCCCTGCAGGGCAGTGAGTGGGAGAGCGGAGCTGAGCTTTGGTGCAGTGAGATGAAACCATCTCTAGGAATCATTTCTGAATTTTAGGGATCTGCTTTCTCCAGCAAGACACCGTTCCACTGGAGAAATCCGTCCTGCTGACCCTAGAAATGTGGAACATGTGAGAGTTTCAGTGGCTAGATAAAACAAGAGAGAAATCATTAGGAGAAAATAGAAAGTAAAAGGGGGAATTTTAGGAAATATTAGCGGTTTGTTTCTCATGAGCTCCTTAAAGTGAGGAGGGTCCATAAATGAGGCTCAGCTGCAGAGACAGGAGGGAAACAGGGATACAGGTGTCTGCTTGGGATGGAGAGGAGCCAGCATTACTGGCAGCCCCGCGGGGCCCTCCCGCTCACACACACACACTGAAGTGCCACAAGACAAAATAGGACCGAGAGAGAGATGCACTATTTAAACTTTCATCACTATTTTTCTCCCTGGCTCCCCTTGTTTCTTTTGATTTATTTTTTAGCGTGTTTTCCCCAGGCTGTGCTGTTCGCCTGCATCTCTTTCCTCTCCTTCTTCTCCCGGCAGCAGCTGCCGCCGTTCCGGGGCACCAGGAGCTGCCCAGCATTTTTCAGGCTGTCCAGGCTCAGCTCCCATGGGTCAGCAGGAGGAACAGGGCAGCAGAGCAGTACCAGGCTGGGAAGGATGTGGCCGGGACATGGCAGGGACAACATGGGACAATGCCATGCCAGTGTCAGCAGGGCCAGAGGCTGGCAGCACACAGGAGGGGGCTGGATGCTTGGGAACAATGCCAGAGCTCACCCCAGAGCCGGTGTGGCCTCTGTAAATTGACCGTGGACAACACAGACTGAGTTGTTTTCAGACTGTGTCATGTAGGGAAGGTGCAGACAGTTCCAGGGATTGTTTTGCAGAATCACAGTGTCTTGGAATGGTTTGGCTTGGAAGGGACCTTAAAGCCCATCTCGTTCCACCCCCTGCCATGGCAGGGACACCTTCCACTATCCCAGGGTGCTCCAAGTTGAAAGCCTGGCTTTGGACACTTCCAGGGATCCAGGGGCAGCCACAGCTGCTCTGGGCACCCTGTGCCAGGGCCTCCCCACCCTCACAGGGAACGATTCCTTCCCAGTATCCCATCTATCCCTGCCCTCTGGCAGTGGGAAGCCATTCCCTGTGTCCTGTCCCTCCTTCCCTTGTCCCCAGTCCCTCTCCAGCTCTCCCGGAGCCCCTTTAGGCCCTGGCAGGGGCTCTGAGGTTTCCCTGGAGCCTTCTCTTCTGCAGGTGAACACCCCCAGCTCTCCCAGCCTGGCTCAAGCCCTTGGAGCATCTCCATGGTCTCACTCCAGCAGCTCCATGTCCTTCCTGTGCTGACAACTCCAGAGCTGGACTCAGCTCTGTGGATGGGGTATCACAAGGGCAGAACAGAAGGGCAGAATCCCCTCCCTCATCCTGCTGCCCACACTGCTGGGGATGAGCCCAAGATATGAAAAAAAGAATAAGAAGAGTGTTCAGCATCCCGCTGAGCCGCTGCAGACGGGAATGGTCTCCAGGGTTCAGATGTAGGATGCAAAGGAAGATCTGATCAGTCAGACTTGAAGGGGGAATATCACACACTGGAGTCAGGAGCCCTGTGCTGACCCCATTTAAACTCAGACCACTTGCTCTGTACTGTTCATTCTTCCTCACCTGCCAAAGCAAAAGAATTGAAATCCTAATTGCATCGGGATGGGGACAGGTAGAATGGATGCACATCAAGACAGTGGAGGGGAGGATGCCAGTGGCATCCAAGGCTAGGTTCCCTCCAGAGCTCAGGTCACAGAGCCCCACAGTCCTGCCCCAAGTCCCCAGCTGGTGCTGCCCTGAGAAGCTCAGCCCGTGACAATGCTCAGACAGCAAAATCCCTGCCTTTCAAGTGTCGGACAAAACCTAAGAGTCTGTTTATATCCTTCCTGGCTCTGAAGAACTGCTGGAAATCTGAATCCTAAATATGTAAAGGCCTGATAAATGGAAAGCTCAACACTCCTGGAGCTGTAAGCTGCTCTGCAGTGGTTTAGGCCCTCACAATTTCCAGCCTTCAGGGTTGATAATACAGTGAGACCCTGAGCAGTCTGCTGGAAAACTCTGCCAGAAACACAATCCCTGTAAGGGGATTCTCTTATCCAGTGTAGCAAGCTTCATCCTAAAAGCAGTTTTGTGTTCTAGCCCCTTTTCCTCCCCTTGGAAAGCTTTCCTAGACACTTGATGAAACAGAGAACCTTCTTTCTCCCCCAGCATCCAAATTTTCCAGCTTTTTTCTTTGTCTTCTCCCAACCTTGTCCTGGTTCTTTCACTGTAACTCATCACAGTGAAGCCTCCCAGCCTTCGTTTTGCCAATTAAACAAGCCAGCCTCTGCCGATCTCGCCTGGTAGGAGAGCTGCTCTTTTCCTTTGATCAGCTCCACAGAATTCTGCACCCATGAGTGTGGCCAAAACCCCCCAGAATCTCAAAAGCACCGTGCAGAGCAACACCACTAAAGCTCCAAAATGCCCCCAAGGCTGGTGGGGAAAGCAGCCACTGGCTGGGAAGAGGAGGCAGCTCTGTGCAGTTCTCAAGCAGAGGAGAGGATGTTCCGATCCCAAATGAGGCACAGAAATGATGCCACAGCCAATTAACTCTTCATTCTGCTGAATATCATTAGCAAAGAGCTTACTGCCAAAGTTACACCTCCCAAAGTCTTGATACATTGACCACCTTTTGGACCAGGACAGGATAATAGATAGACAGAGTATTTGGGGTTGGAAAGGACCTTTAAAGGCCATCTAGTCCAACCCCCCTGCCATTTTTTCTGAGAAGGAAATTTTTCTGAGAATTTTTATGAATTTTTTCTGAGAAGGAAATTCCAGCAGAGCAGGTAGACTTATAGGAGAACAGAGGATTTGTTTAAGAATCCCCATAAGATTTTGGTGTGGCAAAAAGATTCATGCCACTATAGAAGTAATTTGCTATAGAATATGATCAGTTATGGCTGGTAGGGGAATTAGATTTAAAAATTTAAAATTATGACACTGATAAAGAACATTCCAGCAAACACACAAACCCAGCAGCCCGATTTGAAGCTGAAAAGCAGTGGCTGCTCAGCCCAGTTCTTCACACCTTCCACTAAATAGAGGATCAGGATCTTCCAGGGAAGGTGAGGAGCCCAGAGGCTGCAGGTTGAATCCTGCTTCTTTCATAAGTGCCTTGCCAGCCAGCAAGCCTGGACTCCGAATGCCCCAGCGTGGAGCAGAGATGGGATTTGCAAAGGGTTTGTATTCCAAAACCTCCCCAAGGGCAAGCGGCTTGTGCGGGTCAGGGCAGTGCCGGGTCCGGTCAGGCCCAGCAACTGTTGTGTGATGCCTCATAAGCCTGACTTGTCTACAAGAGCTGAACATGCCTCCCTGACAAGCTGCAGCGCCGTGTCTGAATGCACAAACACTTCGAGCAAAGCTCCCACATCCACCCTCGCTGCACGAGAGGCTGAGCTGAGCCAGCTGAATCCCTCTGGGCTGGCTCCCTGGGGCTTCCCCTGCTTCCCTGACTGCAGAGACAAAATACAGGAGCAAAGGTACCCTTGTTCAGCTCGGCTTTGTCATCTCCTCAGGGCCCTGTGTTCTCACCGAGTGCTCGCTGGGAGGCTGCTGTCCCCACTGGGGAGGCTCTTGATTCATCACAGAATCACAGAATGGTTCCGGCTGGAAGGGACCTTAAAGCCCATCCAGTGTCCCCCCTGCCATGGGCGGGGACACCTTGCACTATCCCAGGCTGCTCCAAGCCCCGTCCAACCTGGCCTTGGACACTCCCAGGGATCCAGGGGCAGCCACAGCTTCTCTGGGCATCCTGTGCCAGGGCCTCCCCACCCTCACAGGGAACAATTCCTTCCCAGTATCCATCTATCCCTGCCCTCTGGCAGTGGGAAGCCATTCCCTGTGTCCTGTCCCTCCATCCCTTGTCCCCAGTCCCTCTCCAGCTGTGCTGGAGCCCCTTTAGGCCCTGGCAGGGGCTCTGAGGTCTCCCTGGAGCCTTTTCCTCTCCAGGCTGAACAGCCCCAAATGATTCATACTTGTTCTCTCAGCTTTGGCACCAGGAAGCACCTTCCAGTGGTTCGGGCACATTGTGATCACCAGGAGCATCCTCTGCTCACTGATATTTAACTCCCACATGAGCTGGGCCTAGAGCCCCAAGTGCCACAGACCCCATGGGGAAGGGGAGCCATGAAGATGGGCAAGGCCTCATCCAAGGGATCTCATTCCACAGGGGACTCTTGTGCTGAGTCCAACATCAGCTGAACATCCCTTGCAGATATTTGGCTCAGGGCAACCCTCAGGGGCTGCTCAGCATCTGCCTCTCCAGCCCATCAGCTGGGTGGCCCTTGCCCAACAGCAGGTGTTGGGGTTGAATCACTTGACACTGAAGGAGAGGGTGGCCCCAAGAAGAGGAGTTTGGTTACACAAATCCAGCAGCAGTGAGGTACCAGCCACACCAACACAGGAAAACAGCCTTAATTAGGGAAAATATACTGGTGGCTGCAGGGCTTTTTACTTCCTCCACTGCCAGGACCTGGCTGCTGGAGGATCCTGTTAGCTCAGTAAATATTGCTAATGACTGAGGCTCTGTTTGCTTGCCACATCCTTGTCCAGCTGCCGGGAGCATTTAGAGACACCCACGTCATTCCTGACTCAAAGGCGGTGTTAGCCTCGGGTCTCAGCCCAGCGCTGAAGAATCCTGTGGGGGCTCACTAATTAATCGCTGGGAAGTTTTGCAGGGTGGGACAGTGTGCAGGAAAGCCTCTAACAACTAATTTAAAAAGCTGATAATGCACCAAGAGCACCATCATTTCATCGTGGTTCTTTATGCTGGTGTGCTGTAAGAGGCACTTTTCCAGAGGGCAGGGAGCAGAGACCCCAAGCTGTCCCCTCTCATCCAGGCAGCCCACGTGGAGAATGGATTGAAGCCTGTCCAAGCCTAGTTTTAAAATATTCAGCAATCCCTTTATTTTGACAGAAGATGAGGGGTTTGGCAGGGAGAAGTTTGTCAGCATTTCTTTGGAAAGTTTTGTCTGCAGTGAAGAGAGGAACAGGTGTCCAGCTGAGGTCTTGAGGGCAGTGTCAGGAACAGGAGACCTTCTGCTGGGGTGATCACCTCCGTCCTGGGAGGTGTCACTCTCATGTCCATTTGGGGATATATATGGGGACTCCCACCCCATAAAAAGCTGCATGTCATAGATTCATGGAATCGTTCAGGTTGGAAAAGCCCTCTAAGCCCATCGAGTCCAACCAGTCCCCCAGCACTGCCACCATGTTCACCACTAACCACGTCCCCAAGTGCCACATCCAGGCATGGGGACTCCACCACTGCCTTGGGCAGCCTGTTCCCACCTGACCACCCTTTCAGTGAAGAATTTTCCCTAATATCCCACCTATACCTCCCCTGGGGCACCTTGAGGCCCTTTCCATCCAGCTCTCTGCTCCTACTCCTGTGGGCTGGAGCCATCCTGGATCCCTTCTCCATCATTTTCATCTTCCCAGGCACGTGCAGGTTAACTCCGTTTGCTTTCCTGTCAGGAATAACCCCCCCTGCAGCCGCAAACAACTCTTCCTATTTATATCCCTGGTTTAATCAGGAAGGCTAGCGCTTCCATAGCTACGTGATTAAAAATTAGGAGACCAGATTCTGTAGTAGTGCCTCATAATAACAACCAATCCTGGGAGCTCAGTGGATGAATAATGGATCATGGCTCCATGCTACCGGCTTCTTGCTTTCCCTGCTTTCTTCTTCTCCCCTTTTTATCTTTCATTCTCCTCCTCCTCCTCCTCCACTGCCTCCTCTCCCAGGCTGGAGTTGGCGTGGGGAAGGAATACACCCATCCTTCATTTTGCAGAAGTTAGAGAGACATCACAGATTCCTCTTCATCAGACCCTCCACCCCAACCAAATTCCCTGTTAGGGAGCCTGGAGACATCAATAATTCACGGCTGCCTGGAGGACTGGGCAATGAAAGCCATTTACTTGGGAAGAGATAGCCAATCCCCTCCTCATTGCCATAAGCAGCTCCTCAAGGCTGGCTGCTGATCCCACAGGGAGGAAAACTGTAAAAAATGACGATTTCTGGCACAGGGCAGACAAGTGATTCCATGTTTGTTTGCATTATGTTGTCCCCTGTCCCATAATATCCCCTAATGGGCAGCTAAGGGACACCCTGGATTGCTTTGCAGGGTGATGTTGCTGCAGGAATACCAGGAAAAAAGTCAGGAATGTCAAACATCCCATCACAAAAGTTCCTTCATTAAATTTCAAGATGGTCTTCAGAGAAAGATTTGTGGGTTGGTTTTTTCCCCACTCTACAAGATGGATTTTCAATATTTTTTACAAGCAGAGGTCAAATTCAATTAATGGATTCAGTGAGGGGAAAAAAACTATTGAAAAACGCCAGATTTGGTTTTAAACAGCATAAACTCATCCAATGAAGTAAAATAAATAAATTTTTTAAATTAAAATTCATACTTCCTTAATAGTTAAATAACGTCAGAAAGGAGCAGAATTGTTCCCACTTTCACATCTCACTGACAGGCATTCCAACGAACCCAAACCGCAGATTTTTCACTTTCTTTTTCCACTCTTTTAGCCTGGAAAATAAAAAAAAAAAAGTACATTTTGGATCCATGTAGAAAAGCTTTTTTTCCCCGGTCCTTGGGTTCCACCCACTGAGCTGAAAAATCCCATTACTCCCAGCGCCTGGCAGCCGCGTGTGCGTGCAGCGGGGTGTGCCCAGAGCACAGCTGCAAATCCCGGGCTGGGGCAGGCAGCCACCTCTGGATTATCAGGGAACAGAATCCCTCCCCAGTTCCCGATCCCAGTTTGGCGCTGGAGGAGTTTTTAAGTATTCCTCAGCCAACGACAACGCGGGGGCAGCTCTGGAGCGGAGACGGACTTGGGGGTTTCAGAGGGGGCTTAGGCCAACTTTGGCTCTGAGGGGGAGCAGCTCTGACTTGGAGCGAAACCAGCTCCACTTTGGCGGAAAACTGGCGGATTTCACCCAACTGCATCCCCTCCGGAGGATGCTGAGGGTAGGAGGGTTTTGCCACCCACTTCTGAGCAGGGTGTGAAGGAGCAATTTCCCGTTTCTTGGGAATGCCTTCCAATGTGTCCATCACATTCCTGCTGGCCTCCCACCCCCACATGGGCCCCAGGAGCCCCCAGACAGGCCATGGATGGATGGGCAACACATCTGTAGCAAGAACAGCATCTGGCTTCCCAAGAGTCATGGTTGGGAAGAGCTAAGAGCCTTTGGGCAGTGGTTTGGGCTGGAAGGGCTCTCGATGAGGGAGTTGCCAGCAGCTTTCAGCGACAAGTAGGTTCCCTGCCATTTTCCTGGAATAATGTGAGGCATCCATGGGATTGGGGATGATGTTAAAGAGCCAGGGAAGGGGAGGGTTGAACTTGGTTCTCTCACAGAACAGAAATAAGTGCATTTGTCTTACTTAGTCAGGAACTTTTTTTCTCTTGATGAAACACCCAGCGATGGTCAGTAAGACCAAACTTCTCATGGTTCACCTCTGGAACAGGCTGGAGTCCTCATCCCTGGGGGGATTTAAAAGCCATGTGGATGTGGCACTTGGGGACATGGTTTACTGGTGGCCTTGGCAGTGATGGGGGAATGGTTGGACTTGATCTTAAAGGTCTTTTCCAACCTAGATAGTGCTCTGATTCCATGAGGAGCTGGACAGAGCTCCATCCCCAGCACAGGTCCTGGCTGGAGCAGATCCGTCAGGGTAGCAGAGATGAAAGCTCCCCCCTGCAGGATTAAAGAGCAGCAGGGATATTTATTTCAAGCAGGGATATTGCTTTCAAATGCTCCCAGAGTTTGCAGCTCAAGGACATGCAGGGCTTTGAGGCTTTAGTAGCCCTCAGTGGATTTATCTACCACAGACCTGATCCCAAAGCTTGCGGCCACCCGGCCCAAGTCCCTTCAGAAACTTCTCCAGTTGCTGCTGGAGTTGAAATCTGGGGCCCAGCTTTCGCAGGAGCAGCAGAAGGCAGGTGGCTGTAACATGGGGACAGGGGGTAGCACTGCCACGGCCATCCCAAACCATCTGCAGAATCTGAGAGGTCACAGGCCAGTCCTGTGACCCCACAGGTGACTCCAGAAATGTGGGTTTCATGCTTCAAATGACGTTGTCTCCTCTGTGCTCTTTCCTTGCAGTTCCTCCTGATGACCCTGTCATTATGGGGGGGCCCATCATCAGCCTGAGGGCAGGAGACCCCCTGAACCTGACCTGCCACGCTGACAACGCCAAGCCAGCAGCCTCCATCATCTGGATGCGGAGGGGAGAAGTCATCAACGGAGCCACTTATTCCAAGGTGAGGCAGGATGGGGCTGGGAGGAGGCCTGTGCTCTTCCCTGGTGTCAGAAAGGGGTGCCAGGCCTGGCACTGCTCTTCACACAGCCCCAAAACATTTAGGGCAGCACCCTCAGCCCCGCAGAGCTGAGACTCTCACCCTGCAGCCCTCCATAAAGCCTTCCCAGTGGGGAGGCTGGGGGGAAAACAGTCAGGAGGATGCATGTGAGAAACCACAAACTGTCACCAAAATGGGCTCTGCTCTGCTCTGAATTTGGCTTTTTGTACCTTCTCACAGCTTGTAATCAGCTGGCATGGCCACTTCTTCCTGCTAAATCCCACCTAGGTGTGGTGTTAACGTTGTGTGCAGCAAAACTGACCCAGCCCTGGCTGCAGCAGAACCTCTGGATCAAAAAGTGGTTGCAGTGACATGTGTCCCCTCCCCCAACTGCAATTTTCCATAAAAAATCATCAGGGTTGTTGGCATTTTGTAATTTAGAGAGAAAGCCTTTATTGGATCATAAAGGAAATCATCAAAGAGCAATCGGGAGCACACTGGGGATGGGCCCCCACATGTTCTCCTGTTTATGGGCTCCTGATGGCTGGTGAGCATGGAAGATTCGCTAACACCTGACGTTTTTAATGAAAAATTTCTAAACAGCAAAGTCCAAGACCAAAAATGGGTCAGTCTGCAGCCAAAACTTCAAAGTGGGCAGTCAGAGCCATTCCTCGACCTCCCAAAGATCTTCAATAAACATTTCACCCTCTGCTGCCACTGTGAAGCCTCCATCCAGCCTCATTCCAGCAATATCCTGATTTGCTGGGGAGAGCAGAGGAGGTGGAGCACCCTCCCTGCCTCCTCCTCCTCCTCCTCCTCCTCCTCCTCCTGGCTGAAGCTGAGCTTCTTCCCTACAGCAGAGGGGAACCTGCCCCGTCTCCCTGAGTTCGATGCAAGAGGCAGCACTAATTAGAGCCAGAGAGAACTGACCTCTCCCTCTCTCAAATCGAGTGGAATTAATTAAAATCCAGGCCGTTGACGTGCAGTTGTTCGCGGCTTATCCCCCTCACCCCCAGCCTTCCTCTCCAGGGCTGTCAGGCGTTGCCCTGGGGAGACAACTTTTGAGCCCTGTCCCTTTCAGACCCACAGAAGATCCCTTTCCCTGTCCCCCAGAGAAGGGGGGATGCCCATCCTTTAAAATATTTCCACCAAAACACCCTTCCAAAACAGAGTTTTCCAGGCTGCAGTCCATCTCCCACAGCACAGAGATTTCCATGGCATTTTAAGCAGCTGGCAGGGGTAGGCTGGGAGGGGAGCCCTGTTCTGCCTGGGGGAAGCAGAACCTTCCCTCCTCCTGGAATCAGGAAAACCTCTCTTTCTGAGGCTGAACCTCGGTTTCTCCTGACTTCCTGGAGGTTTCCATGAGGCCCTTTCATATTAAACAAGAAAATCAGCCTTTAGAAAAACTAACAGACAATTTTAGACATTTTTTGAGTGGGCAGTTTGGATTTTTGGAGTCTTAGAAATGTTTCCCTTTTGAAGCTCCCTTTAAAATACTTCCTCAATTTGCCTCTTCCTGCTTTTTCAAGAAAACCGAAACCCAACCCAGCTTTCACTTGATCCAGATATTCCAGCCAACCAAAAGGAAGCCCTGTTTGGGTTACTGACTGCCTGAAACCATTCACACTGAGTGACAATTTCTTTGTTACTCTGAATTTCCAGTCCACCAACTGATCCATATGCAGCCCCCTGCAATCCCAGCCAGGCAGCACAGAACAGCCATGGCTGACTGAAATCCCCCTGATCCATATTGAAGGGGACAGGGAACATTACAAGTTCCTGCAGGATTTGGAGGTTCACCTCAAACAGCGGGGAAGTTCTGAACAGATTTAGGGCTCGCCACAACACCAGCACTAAAAATGGGGCCGTTCCACAGGGGAAGGGCACACAGGGTGACAATAAAGCCAGGACAGGGCAGCATCCTGCATTTGTGTCCAGAGGTGGGAACGAAGCTGGGAAGGGGCTGGAGTATTAGGAGTGTCTGAGGGAGCTGGAGGGGCTCAGCCTGGAGAAGAAGAGGCTCAGGGGAACCTTCTTGCTGTCCACAACTCCCTGACAGGAGGGGACAGCCAGGGGGGAGTTGGGCTCTGCTCCCAGGGAACAGGGACAGGATGAGAGGAAATGGCCTCAAATTGTGCTAGGGGATGTTTAGATCGGATGTTGGGAAAATTTCTTTACTGAAAAGGTGTTCAGCCGTTGGAACAGGCTCTCAGCATGGTGGTGGATTCCCCATCACTGGAAGTGTTCCAAAAACCTGTGGATGTGGTGGAGAGGGACATGGTTTGATGGGTCACTGCTGGGTAAATGGATGGACTCGATCTCAGAGGGTTTTTCCAGCCTTAACGACTTTGGGATTCTGTGCTGATTGTGGTGACAATTTCTCAGCATCATTCCTTGTCTTGTGTGCTTGAGAGGCACAAACCTGTGTGCATGAAGGCCATGCCACAATGAGCCTAGGGAAAGCATTAATCTTAGCATCAGAGAATCATTTAGGTTGGAAAAGCCCTCCAAAATCAAGTCCAACCATTCCCCCAGCACTGCCAAGGCCACCACTAAACCGTGTCCCCAAGTGCCACATGCACACATCTTGCTGACATCTGTTTATCTCCTGATAAAGCCACTGTGTGGAACAAACTTGAAGGATACCAACTTAGAAGGAAAAACTGTCTGGCAGGGTCCAAAATCCACTGTTGATAAACCAGAGAGAAAGGTTCTCAGAGGCTGGAGAATGATTAAAAGACTGAAAACCACACAACATCTTGAGAGCTGTGAGGGCTCAGTTTATCAAAGTCAGGGTTACACGGTGACGTGACCTCCTGTAAGAGCTTACAGGAGGATTAGGGGATGATAAAGAATCACTCCCAGGCTCCCGTGCTCCCAAAAGAGGCATGGCAGGGCACCAGGGCTGACGTCTGATAAATTCAGGGAAGAAGCACGGTGCCATGGCTGAGCGGGTAGAGCTGGTTACCACCAGGGTTTGGATCTCTGGCCCCTGTCAGTGAACACCTGAGAGGTGATGATTTACCATGGGCTGGTCCAGAGCTGAGGATCCATGGCCAGGGTCAGTCCGTGCTGCTGGCAGCCAGCATCACCACTCATCCCTATGGGAAGTGCCCAGGCAGCTTTTTGCACTCACCTGGCGGAAGATGCCAGCAGGGTCACGAAGCCTCTGGCTCCCTCTTTCCTGGGATGGTGGGTGACGTATCCCACCGGAGCTTTCCTCCCCAGCCTAGGCACAGCAGGGCTGCAGAGAAGCAGATGGGAGTTGAGAGCCCAATTCCCAGGGAAGTGCAGTGAAATTTGTCTTTGTTATTCCCCTAAGGCTTTTGGCAACGGAATTGTTATTTCAGGAAGCTGCTTGGCTGAGAAGCTCGTATTGAGCCTGGGGATGGGGACAGGGCCCCTCTCCAGTTCCTCATCCCTGTTTCCCCCTCACAGACACTCCTCCGTGACGGCAAGAGGGAGAGCATCATGAGCACCCTGTTCATCGCCCCCTCGGACATTGAGAACGGGGAGAGCATCGTGTGCCGTGCCACCAACAAAGCCATTCCCAGCGGGAAGGAGACTTCTGTCACCATTGACATCCAGCGTGAGTACACGGCCACCTGTGGCTGCTGGCAGATCCCGGCCTCTCTGCCCTCTCCATCGCTGCCCCAGGGCTGCCCACAGCACTCTGACTCCGTGCTGGGACTGGGGTTTTCTCTTTACTGGGATTTACTGGTGTATTGACAGAGTGAAGTCACAGCCGGGGGATTCCATGTCCCCTGAGCTCCCTGGGGCACCGAGGAACGCCCACACTGCAGGGGTTTCCTGCTTCCCATGTGTCCACGGATTTGGGCTAAAGCAGCACCAGCTGCCATGCTCTGGGTGGCCCAGCTGTGCCCTGATCCGGGCCCTTGGGGGTCTTTGGAGCAGGGATGAATCCCAGAGGGTTTGGGGTGAGCAAGCAACATCCCTGGGCACAGTCAGTAGCAGAGAGAAGTCCCATTAGGATTTCTACTGCTGAATCACGTGTTTCCAGACTTACAGGCAGTTCAGTGATGTGTTTTTTGTGACACCTGATGGGGACAGTGTCCCTCCCATAACACAGAGCCAGTGCCAGTCACCACCTCAGTGGACAGGGCTGTGTTCAGAGCTGTACCATTCACCCTTTACTGTAAATCCACAGAGAAAAATCTGCTAAAATTCACATTTCACAGGCCTCTTCCCTCCTCCTCTGTAGTAGCTGTCGCTCTTGAGCTCCTCCTGACCCCTTCCAGCCGGGCTGCATTCACACACCCAGTTCCTGCAGCTGTATTTACCCACAGCTTGCAAAAGCAGGGTGTTCGATATTAGCATGCCAGCTGCTTTCCAGAGACCAATTAAAACTGGCAAACTCAACTGAACAAACTCGAGCACAGCAGAAAATTCGCCATTTAAGACTTCCAGCTTTTGCTGCCGGAAGATTACCAGGCTCTTGGGTCGCTGGCTGCATGTCCTGACAGAACTGGGCAGATAAAATGAGATAATGGCTTGGGTTATTTCACAGCCAGCAAACAGCTACAATAGCTGGAGACACACTCACACAAACAACACCGAGCAGAGACATCATTACACTGGGCAGTACAGTGAGGGATGGAGACGTGAGCTGAATCCCCACAGCCACATGGAATCTGCTTGGGAAAGAGAAAAACCCGATAAAGAACACCAATTTCCACTCTGAGCTATTAAATACTCCACGCTGTGAATATAATAACAATAATATTCTACCCAGCTATTAAAAGTATGTTGTTCTTAATGGGGGCTAATGAGGATCTCAATTTCCCAGAGCTGGATGGGTGATGGGATAGAAAAATACTAAGATGGATTAACCAAGTTGAGGTGGGATGGATTTTGACCTGGATGCAAAAGCCTGCTCTAGCTGCATCTAGTCACAGAATCACGGAATTGTTAAGGTTGGAAAAGACCTCTAAGATGATCAAGTGCAACTATTAACCCAGCTTTAGCTCATGAGGTTTCACTCCCAGCCTTGTAGACAACCAGCTGCATTCACTTTGCAAAGAGCTCAAGGTGCTTTTCCTAAGCAAAAAATACCTGGGCCACTCGTTTTTCCCTAGGGAATTGTTCTGGGAAGTCCTGCTTGTGGGTCTTCTTCCAGTATCTAGCAGAGAAGCAGCACCTTGGGGAGAGAAAGGAGTGGTTTCTGCAAGGATAAGGAAAAGCAGGCAGCAGTTGTTGGCTGGGGAGCTTTTCCCAGCCTGGCATGAGCTGCTGCATCCTCCCAGACCCCACACTCTCCACCTCCAGCAGCGGAGGTTGAATTCACACCATAGCAAACATCACCCAGCTGCGTGGTTTGCGAGATGGCCTTGCAAAATAATCCCAGGGAACCAAAAATAATCCTTCCCAGGAAGCAGCAGCCTGGTAAATCACTCCTACTGCTTTCCTAGATTTACTTTTGCCACTCAAAAGAACATCAGCAATGCTCCCAGGCATCAGAGAAACACGTGGGTGGGGGTTATTCCTAGGAAGGGTGTGTGCAAGGTGGGAGAGATTATCCTTAGTTGAATTTGGGCTCCCATCAATCTCATGCTTGACCATCATAGCAGCAATGAAAGAGCTGAGTCATAAAACCCTCCCCTTCCAAATATAAGAAAAAAAGCGGGGGTTGGTGGAAAGGGCTGGAAGAAAACCCCAGTGCAGGGTCTGTAATGGAAACACTAAGCAGCTCCAGCTGGAACATCTGTTCAATGTGATTTCCGTTCCACCAGCCACATCAAAGTCAGCCTCCTGTGAGTTATGCGTTGAACATCACAAGTGGGATTAAAATCATGTTTAATAGTTTGATATGCCATAAACTATTTATACTGCAGGAGCCCAGTGGCTCCGTGGAAATGCACACCCAGCGTGCCGGGATGGGGAGGAGCAGGGCTATTGCTTATCCAAAGCCATTTGCTCCAAGCCTCTGCACACACATGTGCAGTTGCTCATTTTTACACCTTTTTTTTGTCATGGCAGGAAGGGATTTGGCTGCATCTGGATGTTTTTGCAGGAGGTGGGAGGAGGAGAAGCAAAGTGGAGGGTGATGAGGGGCACATCGCTGCGCTGGAGGGTCTCCTGCTGCGTTTATCCTTGGAGCTTTGCAGTGTTTGATTCCCTTTTGTGCTTCCCACTGGGGAGTGCAAAGCCCGGGGCTGAAGTGGCATCTTAGCCCGAGCGAGGAGGTTTGGAAGGGTTTGTCCTCAGGGGAGAGGAGCACGGAGAGGGATCCGCACCTCGCAGGGCAAGCACCAGCACAGTGCCCGTGGCCCACGGAGCTCAGCCTGTGGCCATTCCCGAGGTGCTGAGTGGGAACAGTGGGAGCTGAGGGGTTGCCAAGGCTCCTCCCGGGCTGTGGGGCTGAGCGGTGCCGGTCCCGGTCCCGGTGCGACACGGTACCCGCACGAGCACTCACACCCTCTCCTCCCGCCGCCTGTGGGCTGGCTCCATCTCATTCCATCATTCAAATTCATTACAAGAAGCCAGGCAGGAATTATAATTGTAACCGAGTGGAATTACATCCTGATGAGTTACAATTTGTGTCTTTTTTCCCTTTAAAATGCCCCGAAACACACTGGCACACACAAGCCCACGCTATCCGCGGCACCCGCAATATTCGAAAGCCCAATCCTATTTCTGAAAGGCGAGATCAAAGACTTTAATTCATTTCCTTTGCTCTTTTTTTTTCTTTTTTTTTTTTTTGTCGTTTTAATTTTTTTTTATTATTATTATTTTGAGTGCAGGAGGGAGCCGGGCTCATCTTAATACAAAGAGGCTCCTCTGTAAATCGTAGGCACAGCTCCTAACCCATCAAACAATGGGGAAGCTACTAAAGAGAAGTGTGATTCATACTTAACAAAGGAAGGTGATTAGCTGTTGTTGTCTAACAATAGGGAAGTGTCAGGATGCCTGGGAATGAATTAGGAGCCCGCTATACATCTCTGGGCTGCTGTGTCAGGGAAGCTCATTTATATTCCCAACTGCGCCCATCTTTATTGTCATTTGAATTGCACATTTTAAAATGAAATTAGGGTAAATTGAAAATACCTATAATTTCCCCGTCATAATTTCCCATCAGGAAGGCAGGTGGCTTTGCTCACAACAAAGCCAGGCTCCGGCTGGGTAAATACCACGGGGCGGAGGAGAAGGAGGCACTGGAGAGCCGCCGGGGCTCCGCCTTTGCTTCTCCCCTCCCGCCCAGCCAAGGTCGCTGCCGAGGCCACCTCCGAGACTCCGCTTGCGTCCCCAAGCTGCTGACCTTGCACCTCGCAGGGTTGGAATAACACGAGGTTGCTTTGGATGCAGTTCCCACACCAGTATGCCCAGTTGAAGCCCACGCCCTCCAGCAAAGGCACGGAGCAGTTGCCCCAACGCTCTCTGCCATGGGACAGCTGGTTCTTCAGGCACCACAAAAACCCTCCACAAGGCCATTTCTTTCTGCTTTTCCCCTCAAATGAGGTCCCATGCTTAAAACCTAAAGCTGAAGGGCTGACACCGCACCTCAGTCATCGTGAAAAATTAAAACAACTCTGGATATTCTTCATCTAAACATTTCACCCGCTTCTCGCTTGCTTTCATTGGTTCTTTCCTAAATTTTATTTGCCACTAAAGTATTTAGATGCTTCCAATGTGAAAAGAAGGAGAGAAACTGAGGAGCAGCTGGAAGACTGGAGCAGCCTGTGACACCAGTAAGGCCCTGGCAGAGATGATTAGGCTGATGAAAGAGCAGAAATGCCACTTTAAAGTTAGAGGATAGACAAAAGATCATTGTTATACAGCGAGATATTAAACTGGAGTGTCTCAAAGCAGGCGAGTTTATGTCCTTAAATGAGAATCAGAGCCAGCAGTCACATTTTCCAAGTGAAATGTTACATCAAATGGTGTCTATGGCTTCTCTTCCTGTCTTATTCGCTGAAGCCCTTCAAGAGAAGAGCAACATTCATGGCATCAGCCTGTCTGACACTCATTATATGGCTTTAAACTGAAAAATGGCTTCCCGCTGCCGGGGGGCAGGGTTAGATGAGATTTCAGGAAGAAATTCTTCCCTGTTGGGGTGGCAAGGCCCTGGCACAGGTTGTCCAGATAAGCTGGAAGTGTTCAAGGCCGGGTTGGATGGGGCTTGGAGCAACCTGGTCTAGTGGAAGGTGTCCCTGCCCATGGCAGGGGGTAGAGTGGGATGATGTTTAATGTCCCTTCCAACCCAAACAGTGTCTTTGGGTTGCTCACGGGCCTGTCTCTCTTTGCAGACCCGCCCCTGGTGAACCTGTCCGTGGAGCCACAGCCGGTGCTGGAGGACAACACTGTGAAGTTCCACTGCTCTGCCAAGGCCAACCCTGCTGTCACCCAGTACAGGTAAGGTGGCACTCTTGGCACCCCTGGCACCTCGGTCCAGCCCTCTGCTGAGAGCCTCTCGCCTTCCCCTGCAACACTTCCCGTCCAGGGGACCCAAAAGAGCTCAGCACCTCTGGCTGTGGTTTCTGGTGGCCATTCCACCTCCTCCCGTGTTTCTCACTGCTTGGTGCTCACCGTGGCTCATCCCCATGGCCTCTGCTGTCCCCCAGCTGAGGGATGCGATGGCTGAAGCCAGCCCCTCATCGCTGCTGTGGCAGGGTCATCCCAGCACCCCACTCCGGCAGCTCCCTGGTGGCACTCTGGCCTTGATGATGTTGTTGCACGTTGAGAGGCTCCACTTTCGCCACTCACCGGGCATCTGCCACGTTCTGTGTGCAACAACTCCTCGGTCAGGGATTCACCGGCGCTTGGAGTGGATTGAGAGGCCTGGCACTGAGCTGGTGGGGCCATCTGTTTGGGGACATCACGAGCAATGCACGCCGACTGAAAAGTCTATTATGGGAAAATTCCTCTCCTTTTTTGTACACTCTTTCATGATTTGAACAAAGCAGCTCTGTCGCCATCTCCATGTAACCCTTAAGCCACCACCATAAAGCCTCTCTGTGCCCAACACAGTGGACCTGAGCTCGGGAGGGGTCAGAGCAGAGGTGCAGGTGCTGGAGATGTGGGTGGACACAGGAGATGGGATCTCCTTGAGTGGGACATTCTCCCTGAGCGGGTGGGGTCATCACTGCTGGCCGTGGTCTGCAGTGCCCCTACACTGGCCACGGTAAGCTCGGAGCAGAGCACCGGTGGTTGAGGAGATTTGGAGCCGGAGGAAATGCGTCGCTTGTTGCTGAGAGAGGTCTGGGGTGCAGGCGGTGCATGGGGTCCCTTCCAGCCCCGAGCCTCCCTGAGTCCTCTCTTCTCTCTGGTGACCAGGGACAGGACCTGAGAGAACAGCTGGAGCTGGGCCAGGGGGGGTTAGGTTGGATTTCAGGAAAAGGTTCTTCCCCCAGAGGGTGCTGGGCACTGCCCAGGCTCCCCAGGGAATGGGCACGGCCCCGAGGCTGCCAGAGCTCCAGGAGCATTTGGACACCACTCCCAGGGATGCCCAGGGTGGGATTGTTGGGGTGTCTGTGCAGGGCCAGGGGTTGAACTTGGGTGATCCCTGTGGGTCCCTCCCAGCTCAGGAGATTCTGTGATTCTGTGAGTGCTCATCCAGGGATTGATGAGCAGGACTCTGAGCACAGCCAGGCCATGCTCACTGTGTCACATCCAGCCACTCACTGCACTGAGCAGAGTTGCTGCCACGGGCCCTCGGCTGTGGGTGTGAGGGCTCCTGCAGCAGAAAACACCCCTCCTCTCACGAGTTTTTTGTCTAAGGAGACGAAATATGGGTATGGAAAGCAGGGCAGGCTGTCAGCACACTTTGGGAGAAAAGAGCTTTGTGTAACCAAGTACATCCCCATCCCACCTCATCCGTCAGCCACTTGTCCCTCCTGCCTGGAAGGCCTGAGAGTGCACACATGGGCTCACCATCCATTCTGGCTCTGCAGAACCATCCACGGATAATAACAGAGGAGGCACCTCCAGGGACAGGTTACCATGACCCGCCTCCTATTAGGCTTGTACAGCTTAATTAGTACAATCGAGTTTCCTGGTAGGAACGATCCCTTCCAGCTGGATGTCGGCACAACAAAGCAGTAATTGTGTTCCTGGTTACACAGAAGAGTTATTAATTCAAGAAGTCAATTAATGTCAAAGATACAAATAGCCCTGGTTTCATATTTACAGCTGGTAGGAAAACAAAGTGCGTGGCAGGCCGGGTGTGAAGGAGCCACGTGGTTCTTACCCCAGGGTTGATTCTGGTACAGTCCAAGGCAAAACAACCATCTCTGGTCAGGGAACCAGGCAAGACCCTGGCAAAAATTCTGCTGCATCAGCTTGATTCTCAACAAAGCGACCTTCCACACCATCCCTGAGCCCAGCTGGGCTGATCTCCTGTGCACTGGAGCAGCCTGGAAGGCTCCACTCTAGGGTTTCCACTTCCTTGGACAAGAACTTTGGACAAGGGAATGGCTTCCCACTGCCAGAGGACAGGAATAGATGGGATTTTGGGAAGGAATTGTTCCCTGTGAGGGTGGGGAGGCCCTGGCACAGGGTGCCCAAAGCAGGTGTGGCTGCCCCTGGATCCCTGGAAGTGTCCAAGGCCAGGTTGGACGGGGCTTGGAGCACCCTGGGACAGTGCAAGGTGTCCCTGCCCATGGCAGGGGTGGAACAAGATGAGCTGTAAGTTCCCTTCCAACCCAAACAATGTTGGCATTATGTGATTCCTCTTAGCTGTTTCCACCCTTTGGATCCCTGCCCAAGCCAAGCTGGGTTGCTTTGCTCCACCAAGCAGAGGTGGATCCAACACTTTTCTCCCATCTTTGCTGCCATCTCAGTAGCACAGGTTTTTGCTGTCCCCACCAGCTTCAAGTGTCACCCTCTGCCCTCTCCCTTCCTTCTCACCCATCCTTGAGGCCACGGGTCTCATCACCCTTCCTGTTCCCTGAGCCTCCATGTTTTTACTTTGCTGCAAATGGCTTTGGGATTCATTTCATGACAGATTTTACTCTTAAAACTAATTGCATGTTTTTTCAGGCTATGCTTTCCTGTAAAAAGGGGTTGGGGGGGGGGAGAGGCATGATAAATTCAAGCACTTGGGGTTCTTCATTTCTTGAGTTCCCTTAACATATAAACTTCACACAAGGCTTTTTCCCTACCACTGTGACAAGCAAACAGGACTCAGCAGCACTCGCTGGGGCTTCTTTCTGCTTAATGGCTCTGATTGATGGAGGGGGGATTTGTTTCCCTTCCGTAAGATCCCAAAGCTCTTCACTAGGTACAGGTGGCAGATGTTTCTGCACTGAAGCTCGGAGTCCTCTGGAGTGGGACATCCGAGCAAGGAGCCCCCTGCACCTCGGCACTGGCAAGGAGAGAAGGATGGGGTGTGTAAAGCCCCAGGACTGAGATATCTGGAGGTCTGAGAAGGCAGAACATGAGCTCAGTACCATCCCCAAGGGTCGCTCAGGACCCCACCACTGGTGAAAATGAACTTACTCTGCCTTGAAAAAAACCAACAGAAAGTGTGATTTTTTTTCTCCTCGAGCGAGGACCACTCTGATATATCTCCTGTGTCTTCCCTCATGCTCAGACAGAGATCCCAGATCTTCAGCCAATATTTATTTTTAATCCCCCCAATATGTTTGTCAGTAAATAACTCTGAACACAAAGGAAAAATGTTTAAACAACCTAAATCCCCTTTTGTGGACATAAATCCACAGCCAGCTCTTCAGGGCCATCCCTGCTACCAATACACCAGCAAGCTGTCACCTTGCTGGAATTTCTGAGGAGCCATAGGTTTTGCATTGGGTTTGCATCCTGGTTTTTCTGCCTGGGAAAAGCACATGTGGTCAAATATCTCACCAACAGATGTTCCTTTGGGAAGCTCTTTGTTAGGATGAAGCCACTAAACCATCCCCGTGGTCCTGCCAACCCAAGATTTTAAGCCCAGACCTCTTGTTCATTTAGTTAGGAGGGCAAGGGAAAAGAAACAAAATTCAACACAATTCCCCGGGAGACAAAAATCCCCCTCTGCCCCTACAGAGAATACCGTTTCGATGAAATTGAGTCAGCTGCTTTTCCCTTAGGAAGTTTTCTTCGTGCTCTCTTATATGATCACACACAGGTGGATTTTAATGCAAGGAAAACCTGGTTGGAAAGGAGACCTCCGAGCGATCCACTCCCAGAGCCAGAGTGGAAAGTTACAGCCTGCACCGTGTCTTCTCTTCTGAAGGCAGAGGGTTAATGGCATTTTCTCGAAACTGACAGATTTTCTCGAAATCTTTGGCCTCCATGGCATTTTCTAAGTCAGAATCCCTCTTCCTTAAAATCTGCTGACATCTCATGACGTTGGGAAGCAGGCAGGGCTGGGACAGGCTGTCCTGTGCTGGAGGCACAGCTCCTCTGCTCCTTTCCTTAGCTGAGGACGCTGGCGCTGAAATCCCAGCCCTCCTCCCTCACTGGCAGCAGCCGTTTCTTGACGAGGAGCAGCTTTTTCCCCAGGGAGGTTTGTTTGCCCACGATGTCACCTGGGCTGTCACTTGCTTTTGGACACGGGACAGGCCGGTGTCACCTAAAGCAAGTGGAGGGAGTCAGGCAGAGGCTGGCGAGGTGTCACAGCGATCCTGAGCAGGGGGTTCTGGCACAGGGGTGAATTAACCCTCTGGCAGCAGGGGTTTGCTCATTTGGATGTTTTCCCTCCTTCCATCTAGAGCAAGCTTTGCACAGACGGATCCTACAGCTTCTGTAGGGTCCTACACCCCATCTGGCCTGGGTTTATCACACCTCTGTCTGGTAGCATGTTCCCTTTGGAGCTGAAGAGCAGCTCAGCCCACCAAAAAGCTCCTTGGCATTGCCAGTGCAGCATCCTCCACTTGGAAAAGGCTCAAAGGGACCTGGGCTCCTCAGCAGCACTTCCATGGATGTGTCCCCATCTGCTTTAGCACCGTGGACATGGGGCTGGGAGACCGAAGAGGCTCCCTGGTGTCCCGAGGGTGGTAGGGGACCACACTAACCTTTCCTCTCCCCCTGCCTTGAGCTTCTGCCAGCCTCTGCCAGCCCATTTGCTGGTGGAGCATCCTGGTGCCAGGCTGGAGCGGCAAACAGCTCTGGCAAGCAGCCGGCACGTGTGGGCATACCCCACCTCAACAACCCGCCTCCCACGCGCCTCTGCGGCTTCCTGGACAGGTCTGCCATGGCGAGGGGGGAATTTGGGAATTTACTGGCTTTCTTTTGCTGCAAGCAAACAGGCAGGAAAGGGAAAGGGAGAGTAATTAGCTGTCGCCGTTGTTCTGCCACCTGCGATGGCGGGTAAAATTAATGGAAAGCAACAGAAGTCAGGGCTACGTGAACCGACTCCCAACCAGGCCTCCTCTTTGCTCCCTTCAGATCTCTCTATTTGCCAATCTTCCCGTGGCTTTTGATGTCTGTTGTGTGTCTGTGGGGTGTTTTTTTGCTGTTATTATTTATCACTCGCAGTAAGAAAGAGAATCTTTAAAGTGGCAGAAGGAAATGGGAAGGTTTAATATTGCAGGAGGCAGAGTCCCCGAGCCTTTCGGGCTCCTCGGCTGATGATTATTTTTGCGGAGCGATGGGGAGTTGGCACAGGCAGGGCAGTGATACAAATCTCATTCTGTTCATCCACACAGAGCTCTCGCCCCCAGGGCTGGCGGAGGCCTTTGCAAATAATGTTATCTTTGGAGGCAGAGGGGGGACATGTGGAGCCACCCTCCAGCACCAACTGCAGTTCTGGGGACCATTGCACTTCCAAAGAAAGGTGTGGGACTGACAGACAGACACATAGACATAGCTGGGAAGAGGGAGACATCCCTCCCAGCTGCTGCAAGGTGTTGAACACAGCAGCTGTGAGCAACACACAGCTTTTCAGAGCTGTAGGATGTGGCAGAAGGTGCAGCAGGTGCTGCAGCAGGAGCAGAGGTCAGGAGGAGCTGGGGGGCATTTATTTATTTATTATGGTGCTGCCCCACTTCTTCCCATCCCACGGCCAGAGGGATCACATCAGGTGCAGTCCAAGCAAGTTCCTTGCTGGGCTGAAGTCCGAGGTGCCGCCTGCCCGAATCCTCCTGCATCAACCAGCTTTGTGAGTGGCAGCTGCAGCTCAGGGCTTGAACCCCACCATCCCCCTGGTGGTGCTGTGCCGAGCTCAGAGCCATCCCACAGCATCCCCCTGTCCTCACCTCCACGTGCTTCCCCCCGAGCACTGTTTTTTTATTTGTTGGCCGGCAGGAAAGCCCTTGCTCAGTAAGTAAATACTGTTTTATCTCTGAACAGCAGCTCATCAAATATTAATCCAAACTCAACTATTTCTTAACGAGATTTTCTATAAAGGCGTTGGGGCTCGAACACACCTGGTGTGTCCTGGCTTGCCCCTGGCTTTGCCCGGGGAAAACAAAGGGACAACAACAGGGAAGAGGTCCCTGGTCCCGTTCCTCCAGCCTTCTCCACAGGGTAGGCATTGCCCACCCAGTTTTAGGAAAACAAGTGAATGAAGAGCCCAAGTGCCTTCAGTAGATCTGGTGCCTCCAAGGATCATACATGCCCAGCTACAGGTTTGGGGTGTTTTGGCTGCTGGCCTTGGGGAAAAAAGTGACAGATTTTTGTGGGTTCAGGTAGATACAGAAAAATTTCACCTAATTTTTCTGTGAGTTGTGAGAGAGGAAGAGAAAATCACGATGTGCATCAGCTGTGCTTTGGCCTGCCTGCCTCACACTGTGCATCTTGGAGGCATTCCTCCCACAGAGAAACGTTCCCACAGTTTGTTTGAACAAACCTAGAGGAGAAGTTCAAACTCCATGGAGCTTTGCTGCTCTTTACCCTTCAAGCCTTGTCTGCACCATTTGGGGACCTGCTGGCATCTCACCAGATTTATTCATGAGATGCCTCAGCTCCCACGGGGGAGTCAAGTTCTCCAAGAATACGTGCCCCATGTCTTGCTGGAAACAGCTTGGTAGTTTGCTCAGACTCTTGAACCAGCTCCCTTGTGGCTCGGCATTGCTTTGGTGCCTGGCAAAGAGCCAGGGACTGACTGGGTGGAAAAGCAGCAGCAAACTGGGAGAGCCATATCAAAGGGATGGGGAATGGAAGAGGGAAGGAGCAGCTGGCCAGCCCTTGCTTGGCTTGGCAGAATCGTTGGACTTTCACTACCCCAGTGAGCGTGGCTGGATGGACCAACTCACTGCCAGGAGCACATCCATCATCAGTCAGTCACGGGCTCAACACACAGACCCAGCTTCTCCAAAACAAATCCCAAGGAAAGACCCAAGAGACATTCCCTGCCATCCCTGATTTGTTGGTTATTGAAGGTCAGCAAGTCATGGAGTCAGAGAATCAATTAGGTTGGAAAAACGCTCTAAAATCATTGAGTCCAACTGTTCCCCCAGCACTTCCAAGGTCACCACTAACCCACGTCCCCAAGTGCCACATCCACACATCTTTTAAATTCCTCCAGGGATGGGAACTCCACCACTGTCCTGGGCAGTCTGTTCCAATGTCTGACCCACATTTTAGTGAAGAAATGTCTCCTAATATCCCATCTAAACCTCCCTTGACGAAATTTGAGGCTGTTTCTACTTGTCCCACATCACTGATTCACATGGAGAAACCCAGGGATTCTCATCCCTAATTCCTCACACTCACTTCCCAGGGAAGTTGGGGACCCCCATACCAGAGGTCTACCCCCAGGGATACATCCTTAGCAGGATAAAAGGGAAAGTGAAATAAAGCTGCGTCCCACACCCAGGCAGTGAGGAGAGCTGGGCTTATAGATGAGGGCACCCTATTTCATCTGAGCGTGAGGAAGCCATATCTGTAAGAGTCACGGAATTCAGGTCTTAGGGAAGGAAGAGCCACGGGAATTTTTTGCTGCTGCCAGGTCAGATGAGCAGAAGGAGAAATTGCCCCAGACAGTGGGAGCAGGATGTCTCTGTTCCAGCTAGATCTCCATTGCTCCTTTGCTTGGTCAGTCAAGCTTCCGGATGTGCACAGATCCTGGGTGAAAGGCCAGGGAAAGGCATATTTGGAGTTTAATGTCCTTCCATGACACCAGAGTTGTCCCTGCCTCTTCCATTCAGCTGAATATATTCGCAGATCCGTAGGCTGCAAAGGCCAGAAGGGATTATTGCATCGTGGGAAGCTGATGCAGAGATTCAGGGTGATGATTTCATTGGCAACTTTTGAGAGAGAAGTGGCAAACAATCCATTTAATGGGCACGCCTGGCACTGCCTCCGGCCAAGCCACAGCAGGGGCTGTTTTCCCTCTTCTGGCACTATAAAACCTGGATATATTTTCATATGCAATTCCAATGGCTTTGAAAAGTGCCTCCCGGGAGTTGGTGTGGGTTTTGTGTTCCTTGTTTTCCTCTGCCCATTCATGGAAGGCCCAGAATAAAAGTGACCAACCCCTCATGCCCTCCATTCCCAGAGCTTCTGATCACCAGGACCACAACCAGACTGGCCCAGTCTCTGCCAAGGAAGGGGGATCTGCCATATTAACTCTTATTAAATCACAATCACGTCTCTGTTAATATTTAAAAAGGACTGTCAAGGGTTTGAAATGCTGCAGGGCCCCAGTGACTGCAGACAAGGTGTAAAGTCTGTGGGTGCACGGGCACGTTCCTCCACATCCACTGCACTCAGTGTCCCACTCACGGGAAAATCACCCAGACTTCTCACCTGGAGACTGCACAGGGACCATTTCAAGGCTGGGTTGGGTGGGGCTTGGAGCAGCTTGGTCTAGTGGAAGGTGTTGGAGTGAGATGAGCTTCAATGTCCTTTCCCACCTAAACTGTTCTGGGATTCTGTGATCTGGGGCAGCCCCACAAGAGCTTCTGAAGAGTCTCAGGGATCCCAGCTGCCCAGAAGGCTGCAGGGAGATGAGGTGGGGGACAGCTCAACAGATGTCTGGTCCAGACCAGAGGCATCTCAGCATCTTCAAATGGAATGGTCACTTTGGTTTTGCTGCCATTTCTTGGCACGCTTTGGACCTTCTCCCCCTGCAATCAGCTCCCTCCTCCAGTCCAGCTTGGGAAAGTTCTCATTTATGCCAGTGTGCAGTTTTTGTTGCATTCCTCCCCCCGCTCCCATCTGCTCCCTCCCTCTCCGATGGCCAGGGCTGCCGTCTGTCCAGCGGCAGGATGCTGTGTGTCCATATGTTGTCCCTCAGCAGGGCTGTCACCTCTCCTGCTGCCTCCTGCAGCCAAACTCAGAGGGGAAGGGAAGAGAAGCTGGAGTGGGGAAGGGGCCTGCAGGCATTTCACAGCAGTAACAGCATAAATCTAATTTATAGACACAGCAAAATGCAGCTAAAGCAGGAGTTGAAATAAATGCAAAGCACACCGAGGTCTCAAGTTATCGGCACTGTAACATTTTTCCTGACTATCTCTGTTTTCCTGCCTGGGTTTGTCTTTGTAGCTTCCTCCCAGACAACTGGACCTTTGCTCTGAAGTGAAAATGAAAGCTGAGGGAAGAAAAAAAATAACGGGAAATGAATTCTTCAGATCTCCTTCGTGATGCATCAGCCCCATCTGCCAGCTCCTTGTGACAGGGAGCGGAGCGTGGCTGGGTGGCAGGTGGAGAGACAGGCTTTAAAAAAAGGAAATAAACTAAAATAAAAGGCACAACTATCCCTGCAGCTGGGAAGTGAGACTGGGCTACTGGGGGGGCTCTGCCAAGGCACAGAGCTCCAGGTGAGGCTGGGAAGACAGGGTTGGAAGAGCCTTCTTCACTCACAGAGGTGTGAGGACAGGGAGATTTGTCTTCCCGTTCCCTGGCTTGTCAAGGTAATGGGAACAAGCGGGTGGGAGATGTTCAGAGGCAGCCTGAACTAATTAGGAGAGAGTGTAGAGGAGAGAGAGTCTGATGGACGGGGGAGAAAGGCGGGGGGAAGGAAAACGCTTTGTACTGATGAGCACCGTCCCTGATGTAGAGATGATGGAAGGTACCAAAGCAAAGAGTGATGGAGCAGCCAGCCCTAACCGGGGCTGGATGGAGCCTCTCCGATGGAGGGGGCTGCCAGAGGGGGTTGGCTGTTCCAGGAGGGCTCACAGAAACATGGGGTGCCCCGTGGGGGTGTTCATCACCATCCCAGCCAGGCATCCCAGGAGTCGGCAGCATCATGAGTTTTCCAAACTCTGCTCCAGCCCTTTCCCAGCCTGGAGGGAACCTGTCTACGAAGCAGCGTCTCATTTCCAGCAGACCTTGGGGTTGTGGTTGTGTTTTCCCAGCCTTGTCAGTCTCCCCCCTTTCAAGACTTGCTCCTGGAGCTGGGAATGTGGTTCGGAAGGCAGCATCATTGCCTCCTCTGGCCAGATCTCCTCTCCCTTTGCAAGAAGCGGCAGCTTTTTGAGCCCAATTTAGCAGTCTTTAATCTGAGTTATTCCAAACCACGCTTGCCACTTCCTTCATGCATTCCCGCAGGATGATGGGCTGATTTCACAGAACGAAAAGCCTTAAGCAAATCTTGTCACACAAGAAAATTGATTTTTCAAAACTGACTTTTACAAGATTACTGGCGGTTTTTTCTCCCTCATCTTTCTTCTGTATCGTTCCCTTCCAGTCTCACGAGGTGGCTTCAGATCTAAGGAAATTAGAGATGCTGTGACTAAATTGAAAATGTAAAAATGGGGAGAAAGAGGGGAAAAAAAGACACCCAGCACCTCCTCAGCTGCTGCCTCTGAAGGATACGGCTGCCTGTGCCTCTGAAGGAGCAGAGCTGCCTCCCTGACCTCTCCCACTGCTGTAACATCGATGCCACGTCACAACAGAGTCTGTCCAAGGGTTATGCCAGCACCTCACAGGGAACATCCCCTGATGGGCATTCCTTGGTGATCCCAAGCCAGATAATGGGGGTTTTTTGTTCTCTCCCTCAATCTATACATATTATTTTATCTTTTGGAATTAAAAAACCAGTTTCCCCCTGCCGCTCGATTCAGAGACGTCTCAATGTGTTTTGCTAAAAAAAAGAAGACAGTGGAAGAGTTGCCTTGAAGTTGTTTCAGACAGCTTAAAATATGCTAAGCTTTTGTGTTTCTGCCACATAAATAATGAATCCTCTTATAGCTTCTGAGTCAGGAAAGACGTTGATTTAAGAGGCCTTCAGCTCTGTTTGAGGCTTTTCTGCTTTCATGCCAGAAAGGGGAGAATGTGACCAGGGACGAGCGAGGTGTGAAGGGTGAAGCAGAGTGTGCAAGGAGGGTGTGGGATAGGGACAGAGGTGGCACCCACCACTGCCCTGCAGGAGCTTTTCTCAGGTATTTCACTCCTTGATTCCCTCTTTGCTCCTTTATTGCAGATTTTGGGGGCTGGAGTTGGCTTTAAGTGGAGGACGAATCTGTGAGCATCTACTTGTGCCACTGTCTCTGGGGCAGGGGAGCCTTTCCTCCCCGAACCTGCGTGACAGTGGTACCTGTGCCAAGGATGTGCTGTGCACCCTGAGCTTCCTCTCCATCTGGCATGGAGTTACCTTGGCAAAACTGTTTGGGGTACACAGCACACCCCATCCCAGAGAGACCCCAAAGGAATTCTGGTCTCAGCCAGCATGAGATCGGGGACTAACCCTGCTCACTTCAGGTCTCAAAGATACCCTTGGCTTTCTGTGCCACTCCAGAAGCTGCTGGCAAATATTAAAGCAAAGAGAAAAGGCAGGATGTTGTCTCTGGATTAGAAGGTTGTTCATAAAGCATCAACCAACATTTATTGCTCAGCTCCGCTTTGTTACTGAAGTGGGTAGTGAAGAACTTCATGGTTGTTACTTTTGGAGATGTCTTTTTTTTGTTTTAAATGCTGTTTCGTGCTGTTTTATACAGAACAGCACTACTGTAGATAATCACAGAGCTCTTTGGGTCAGTCTGTTGTACCAGGACACACCAACACACCACATTGGGTTGTTTTCCCGTGACATGGCTGAGAAGGGTGGAGCTGCACCAGGGTGTCAAAGGGCATTCCAGAGGCTCAGGAGAGAAGAGGGACTTGACCATAATTTTGGGCATGGATGGATGGCTGGATGGCTGGATGGATGGATGGATGGATGAACTGATGGATGGCTGAGGGAGCTGGGCTTGTTTCAGCTGGCAAAAAGGAGGCTCAGGAGAGACCTAGTTGCTCTCTACAGCTGCCCGAAAGGAGGTTGCAGCAAGGTGGGGGTTGGTTTCTTGTCTCAAGTAACAAGTAATGGGTTAAGAACAAACAACCTCGAGTTGCACCAGAGGAGGTTTGTATTGGATGTTAGGAATAATTTCTTCCCCCAAAAGGCTGAACAGCCCTGGCACAGTCTGGTGTCCCCATCCCTGGAGGGATTTAGAAGGTGTGTAGCTGTAGCACTTGAGGACGTGGGTTAGTGGTGGCCTTGGTAGTGCCAGGTAATGCCTGGACTTAATGATCTCAGAGGTCTTTTCCAAACTGAGCAATTCTGTGATCCCAAGGATGAATTTCCTACTGAAAAGATGAACAGATCTTCTGGTGAACTCGTGACTGTATTCTACTCCCCTGTGAGCTGCCTGTGTGTTTGCACTAGAACAGAGGGAACACACTTTGGATATTTATTATTCCTCCTCAAGACTTGCCA
The DNA here is from genome assembly GCA_013398115.1 of Falcunculus frontatus. Classification (NCBI taxonomy): domain Eukaryota; kingdom Metazoa; phylum Chordata; class Aves; order Passeriformes; genus Falcunculus; species Falcunculus frontatus. The sequence continues at coordinate 700,250 of VZRV01003329.1, forward strand.
GATCCCCAAGCTGCTCACACTTCAGCCAGCGGAAGCCCAAGCTCCTCACACAAAAATCCCTGCCCTTGGCATCTTCTGTGAGGAGATTCCCACAAAATGAGGGCTCAGCCCAACTGACCCAGGGTGCCACTTCTGGACTCAGCTGCCTCTGTTGATAATCCTGACGTGAACCTGATATCCTGTTGATAATCCTAATGTGAACCATCTGATCTAGACATGGCTGAGCCCTGAATAATTAACTGTTCTGGCAGGGCAGCCCAGGGAACCTGCCAGAGAAGGAGCTGTGCCTCACACCAACCTGAGGACGTGCCAGGAGTCAGACAGAGCACAAGGAACAAGGAACAAGCCTGAGTGATGGGATGGGAACAGTGGCTGTCAGAGGGAAGGAGGGGCTTTAGGGGCAATTCGGGGGCTGGAAAGTCAGACAGAGCCAGCTCAGGCTGGTGAGTACCATTTTTGGTGGCCCAAAGCATTGACTGGGCTGTTTGACAGGTCCAAGGTTGGCCACCATCCTTGTAGAGTTAATATAAAGTTAATATAGCCCGAGGTCTGTCTCCTCTTGCCGTGCCAGAGAAAGGTCAGACCCTCTCATGCTACAGAGAGCAAACCACAAAGCCCTTGAGAACATCCCAAACTCAGGACCAGGTCAAAGCCTCAGCGGAGCTTTAGGAGCCAGCTAAGAAAAAGAAAATCCTTGGAGAAGACCCAGACACCCCGCAACTCTCTGTTGCATGAGTTCCATGTGCAGAAAGGCACGAGCCATTCCTGCCTGCGGTGCCAATCATTTCTGCCCTGAAATGTGTGGATTTGGCAGCTCCAGTGATCCGGAACATGAGGTCCCAGCCCAGCACCACTTTCAAGATCCCCAAGCAGCAGATTTCTTATGCTGATGAAGACTTGTGAGTTTCTGTCTCCATTCACCGTTGTCTTTTTCCTGCCAACCCCAAAGGAATTGCACATCGAGGTGTAAAGTTGCAAAGGCCTTAAGCACAGGTGGAAAATAAGAACTGGAGCAGAGGGAAAGGCAAGTTCGAGCAGCTTCACAGCACTAAGATTCACTTTGCACTGAGGAGGAGGATAAACACAGCAGAGAATTAGCTCTTCAACATGCCAGCATCCATAAATCTGGCTAAAGACATTCTGCTACGGGGGTGGAGTGGGGTAGGAAGACCCCAGAAAAGACTAATCCTGTTAAACGATTTGAGAAAATACAAACCACGTGACGAAATTGGATTACCCAAAATAATAGTTAAGCTATTAGTCATGTCTATTGTGCAGCAGGGTAAGTCAAGATGATGTAGACAGGAAAAATGAAATGCAGCATCACTGCCGAAGGGGTAAAAACTCCCCGAGGAGAGGTGACACCTCCAAGCTCATCCAGGACTGGGGGGTGACTCACATCTCCAGTATTTCCCCAGGGTAAGCAGTTTTGGCAGCTGGCTGTCATAGTCTGAATGGTTTTAAACTTTCTCCACATACATTAAAATCAGGAATTTAATGTTCGTAATTTAACTTGGGGGAAAAAGTACAATTTTCATATGATTCCATGGCTCTGAGGCCAAAGATTCTTAAATCTGAAGTCTCCTTAGGGGGAAAAGGAGTTATTGCAAAAGAGGGTGAATTTGTGAAAGGGGAGGAGCAGAAAAACATCCATAGTGGCAAGAGAAGTGCCAAATAGGGATTAATGGGGACAGGTTTGGTGCCCAGCCCTGTCATGTGATGGGTGGAGGAGGAGGGGGGATTTTAAGCAGCAGGATTAAACCAGCACAACATCTAAAGCGTCTGCATTTTGTTTTGATCTGCCACGAAAACAGCTCGATTTGCAGAAGGAATCACCCAGTCTGTGAAGTTTGATGCTCTCCCTTTGAAACAGTAACAGGGCCTCTCTGGTTTCTTTCCAGGGGAGGGACGAGGGTCCTTCCCAGCCCCTGGTGCAGGGAAGGAGCCAGGGGAACACGGTGGGATGGGCTTTGGCCAAACCCCAGTGCTAAATCCAGTGTCCATAATCTTTCCTGGTCTCCACACGTGGTCTAGCATGGGGTGCACAAGCACAGGGCAGGTTTTATTCCCCACCATCCCCTGGCCAAGCCCAGCCGTGGGCTCCGAGGCCTCTCCGTGTCCCCGGAGCTCCGCGCAGCACCAGCTGCAGCCTCGGCAGTGCCGGGTCCATTGATTGTCTGCACGGCTCATCAGCCCTCTCCAGCTATTCCCCACGGTTGATCAGTCAAGTCATTGACAAGTTAACAGCTTTGTTTACTTCTCCCTCTCGCTTCTGCAGCCAATTTGTTCCGATTGCTGTGCTAAGGGAAAGAATCTTTTGATTGGTTTCTCACCCAAAATGAACCACGGCGGGTGCATGGACCGGTGACATGGCTCTAACTGTGTCATCTGGGAGAGAGAAACCTCACCCCACTTCTTTCGGGTTCCTTGGGCAGCGCTGACCTGACCCCAGGGTGTCCCTGATCATCTCTCCTCCGGTACCCCAATGCTCTCCTCAGAGCTGAACTCTCATTGAACATCTTCAGGTGTGATCTGGGGAGCTCTAAGCAGCCCCTCATGGATTTTTCCCACCCATGGGACCTGCCGATGGCAAGGAGGAGATGCAAAACCCAGGCACTGCCCTTGAAGACTGCAGCTAATGAGCAATCAGGCTCATCCCAGCCTCCTGGCTTGGCAGGAGTGGGAACACGGGAGCCAAGATGAGATGGAAAATCAAGCCAGAATTTTCCTCTGCGGTGAGGTGTTATTATTATCATCAAAATCCCAGAGTGTTTAAAAAACAATCCAACTCCAGTAGTGGCAACTGGTGCATCGTGGCGAGTGCAATCAGACACCAAACATGTCCTTGTCAGGGGTAAAAGTCTGAAATTTGGGAAAGGTTGCAATCTTTCTGCTTGTTTATTTGTTTTTGAAAAAAATACATATGGAGAAAAAGAGGCTGAGGGGGGACCTTCTCCCTCTCCACAACGCCCTGACAAGAGGGGGCAGCCACGTGAGGGTCGTGCTCTGCTCCCAGGCATCAGGGACAGGACAAGAGGAAATGGCTTCAAGTTTCCCTAGGGGAGGTTTAGGTTGGATATTAGGGAAAATTTCTTCATGGAAAGGGTTGTCAGACATTGGCACAGGCTGCCCAGGGCAGTGGGGGTGTCACCGTCCCTGGAGGTGTTAAAAAAAAATGTGTGGATGTGGTATTTAGGGACGGGGGTTGGTGTGGCCTTGGCAGTGCTGGGTTAGCGGTTGGATTGATGATCTCAGAGGTCCTTTCCAACCCAAACAATTCCCTGGCTCTATGATCCCACAGTCCCTGTGCTCGAGGGCCAGCCAGGCCTCAGCCAGAATTCTCAGGGCTCTTTCCTCCTTGATGAAACCCAAGCTGGAAGGCCCAGCCGTGTAATCCAGATGGTGGAGAGGTTACCCAGGGCCTGCCCACTGATAAATGACCCCACGCTCAGAGGGGGAGGCGGAGGCGCCGCGGAGGAACCGCGCGAGGCCCACACGTCTTCATTAGGGAAGGGAGCGGGCGGGAGAAGAGGAATAACCCCATGCATCACCATTATGAAAATTTACCCGTAATAAAGAAATAATTTGTGCGATGCATCACGCCGGAGCCGTGCGGGGGGTGCCGTGACACTGCTCGGGCTGGGAACCTCACTCCATCATTTCTCACAAGGCTGTCACTAGCAGGAGACAGCACCAGCACCAGCCATCCGTTGTCCCTGTCCCCTTCGGACCTCCAAAGGATGCTGGAATATCACCCTCAAAACACCATCCCCTCCCCGTGGAGGGTGCCAGGGCTCTGGGGCCTAGGGGCATTTGGGATGGTGCTCATGGCGTCCCACCAGGGACTGCTCTCCTGTGAGGGTGAGAGGAGGGGACTGTCACATCACACACTAGGAACTGAAGGTACTTCTGGCAGTAAAGCAAGGAAACCCATTCTCTGAGCAATTTGTAGCAATTAATAGCCATTCCCAGGAAAGAAATGTTAATTAATTCATTCCCCGAGCCATGCATTTATTTAAGGTATTTGTGGGTGTTCTTGGTGCTTTTATTAAGCAATTAAAATGCGTCCAAGAAAATATTTATCCATTTTAAGTAATTCTTAGTAAACACGATTTATATGGCAAGCAACCACTTTATTTTGCATTGTTAATTAAAACCGACGACACACTCCACTTCCCCGGGTTATTCGCCACCAGAGGAGCTGCTCTGCCAGGACCTCTGGTTCAGGGCTGCTGGCAGCTCCAAAATCCTCCCAGGGTGGATTTGTGCAGTGCTTGATGGGGCGTTTCAGAGCCCAGAGAACCCCAGCATCCCTGTGTTGCTTCCCAGGAGTTCCATCATGGGCTGATGAAGACCTTTCTAAAGAAGATTTTGTAGAGTCCTACAGCTTTTGCAGGGCTGGGAAGTCAATAGTTTGTTCCCACATGCTGCGTGTTGAAGGATTCCAAGCCCTTGTAGGGCAGACGGGGAGGTGTTTGTTCAGGTTGATGCCTGAGGTGGCCCCCTAAAAAACAGAGACTAGACAGGAATAAGGGAATAAAGGTAGGTATTTATTTGAAGGGCCTTCAAAGGCACACCCTGGGCAGGCCAAAGGCTGCTCCCAAGATGGACCCTGGGTCACAAATTCTTCACATTTTTATAAGTTTGGTCCATTTGCATATCAGGATCAATTCTCCAATTACAACCCCAGTTAATGATGTAAATAGCCCAAGTTTGCCCTCCTCTTCAGAGGCCTTAGTTTACGTATTTTGGGGCCTGGGACAATCTGGGTGTCCTTGAGGAGCAAACCTAGAGAGGTTTGTTATGTCTGACCAGCATGAGAGAACAGCAGCTAACAGGCCACAAGAAACTTCAGAGTTACACACCAGGCAGTACAGGATTTGAAAAATATAAAAGTTAAAACCTAAGGCATCAAGGTGAGCGTGGGCAGCACTCGGGTGGGTGGAGTCCATGTTAGCAACGCTCCTCCCCAGATTGGCACCCTGTGGGGTTTGCTGTGCTCTCACCGTGAGCGTGGGGAACCCTCTGGGGGCTCCACCAGCCTGGAAGCCCAGCCAAAAACAGGATTCATGGGAAAAAGGGATGGAACTGCCAGGTAAAACCCCTTGTGCGGAAAAAGACGCAGCTGAGCATCCCACTGAGAGCCTGGGAAGAAGCACAGGTGTGTCATCCCAGATTTTGGCAGGTTTCCTTTGGAAACCAGAGCAGAAGAGGAAAAAACACTAAGACTTGAAAACCAAAACAAAACCCCAGCATTGTTTAGGAGCTGATAAATCCCAAACTGTCCTTTCTTATTTCCTTGCGTGTACTCTTAGCCGGGAAGCGATCGATGGAGTCAGAAAAATGCTATTTCCCTGAAGAATGTTTCCTTAGAGAAGTCCCTCCCTCCCTCTTCAGTGTTAAAAAGACTCAGTGCAGGTATTCTATTTTTTGCTCATTCTTTAATCACCGGCTTTTCAGTGCTGACTGTAATAACCCCTTTGAAACTTGGATCAAAATATCTCTTTCCTGGTTGAAATTTGTTTTCTTCCATCACCTGAGCAAATTCAATTTGCAGAAGATACTGAATTGGGAGGTACCTGGAACTCCCTCCAGAGAAGCCAGAGAAAGCAAAACCATGTTAGAAATATGGGAAAGGAAACAGCAGAATGAAACCCAGCCCGCAGGGGAAGAAATGCCCATCTGGGGACACAGACTGAGATTGGTGCTTGGTGAAGAGAAAGGAAGAAAATGTGCACATCTCTGCCATGGAGCCAGGCTGGGAGAGCTGGAGGTGTTCACCTGGGGAAGAGAAGGCTCCAGGGAAACCTCAAAGCCCCTTCCAGTGCCTAAAGGAGCTCCAGGAGAGCTGGAGAGGGACTGGGGATGGAGTGACGGGACACAGGGAATGGCTTCCTACTGCCAGAGGGCAGGGATGGATGGGATAGTGGGAAGAAACTTCCCTGTGAGGGTGGGGAAGCCCTGGCACAGGGTGCCCAGAGAAGCTGTGTCTTCTCTGCCCCATCCCTGGGAGTGTTCAAGGCCAGGTTGGACAGGGCTTGGAGCTCCCTGGGGTAGTGGAAGGTATCCCTGCCAATGGGACAAGTTGAACTTTAAGGTCACTTCCAACCCAAACCCTTCTGGGATTATGATTCTATGATCTGCGTTGGTCATACGATGTGGGATAGTGGGAGAAGGGGTGAATTTGGAGCTGGGTACTCCAAAGGTGCCTGTCAGTGGTAGAGGGCAGGAAGTGAAGACACCCCACTGTCACCCTGTGGGCGCTGGGATGGGTCCCATGGCATCCCCTCTGCCGTGCTCCCCTTCAGCCTGGAGAGCCCAAAGGAATCACAGGAACAGGTCCTATGGGCAGGATCCCCACAGACAGACCCTCGCCCCTCTCCTGGAACAGGAGGACCACCCCCTGCCCAGCCCTGTCCCTGCAGCTCCTGCAGTGAAGTCTGGCCCAGGGTGAAAATCAGCTCAAACGGTGACAGGCGAGTTAGTGGCCAAGTCATCCGGGGATAGGCTAAAGCAGGTAAATTTATATAGTCTGGAAAAGACGCTGGGTGGCACATTTGTAATCCATAAATACCTTCAAGGGAACAGCATAAATGAAAGGAGCCCCTGCTCTCCAGGCTGGCAGGACCAGCAGCGCTGGCTGGGAGCCAGGCTTGGGGCAGCACGGCCACAGAGACAGGAGGAAGAAATCACGGAGAGCCGCAGCAGTGGAGGTGGTGGATGGGGCTGCAGAAGCATCCTTCCATCTTCTCTGCTCTATTTTATTCAGATTCTGTTTATAAAAAAACAACTAAATGGTTAATAGGTGAGCAAGGCACGTTATGGGCTCGTTAAAACCCTGAGCAAGTTGCCTTCTGGCTGCCCACAAGCCCATCACAGGAAGTTTTACAAGAGGGTTATCAGCTGCCATTATTAAAAACCAATTTGACATTATAAAAGATCCATACTGCTCGTTCAGCCACATTGATTTAGCCATGTTAAGCCTTGGAAAACTGGAGCAAGATCCTTGATCTCTGCTGAAGCACGAAAAATTGCTGTTTGTGACACATCTCCACACTCGGGAAATCCAGTTTTGCAGAAGCGATGGGTTTTGAACAAATCCATCGCGCCACGCTTGTTGGGGGGGTGTTCTCCCAAGCAGCTGAGATGTCAAACAGCTCTTGGAAACCTTGTCCTCTGTTTTGCAACATCCAGGAGGATCTCACCTGAAGTCTGCCCAGCTCAAACCCACCTCCAGACACTTCTCCGTTTCCAATTCCCTCTGGGAGTGCTGGGAGGATGAACTGCAGGCAGGTGCAAGGATATGACCCATGGAGCCCATGAGTCATTTTTATCCTCATTTTGAAGCCTCCTTCTTGTCCCTTGCACAGCAGGGAAGGTGGATTTGTGCAAAATAACCAGGGAAGCGCCTGGCACAGGAGAAGCTCTGGATTGTCCCAAAGGTTTGGTGCCACACTCTGCCCCACTGACTGCTGAAAGAAATGGCTTTGTGTACCTGGTGCCTTCCTTGAGCACCTGAGGACATAATAAGACTCTCCAGAGCCTGGAAATCAGTCCATGGCATGTCCCCTACAGGGACAAAGTTGTAGAAGAAGCTTAATGGAGCAGAAAAATTCCTGACAAAGAGCGTGGGGCGTTTCCACATTCACCAGCTGGAGTTTCCCCGTCCCTCCAACTTTCTACCTTCCTTCCTTCCCTCCTTGCTTTCATTCATCTGCAGTTCCTGAGATGTGAATTCAGGCCTTTTGGACCAGCAAACCAAACAGGAGATGACAGGAACCTGTCTCCTCTCCATCCCAAAAGCTGTGCAAAGCTCTGGGGATGAGGTACCAGACCTCTGGCAGACCTCCCCCATCCCTCTCCTGCCCCATCCCCAAGGAACCAGCTGCTGCCACAGCATTGGCAGGTGCTCTCCGCGCCAGGCAGCAGCGTTCCTGCGGCAGGGAGGCAGCGGGGCAAGGCAGATCCATCGGGAGGCAGGGAAGCAGGATGCTGAGGTCAGCCGGACCCCGGACGAGCCGCTTGTCTTGGGCTGCAATTCCCTTTGGGAGGAGAAAGGCGTCACCAAAGCGTCACTGACCATTCAGACCCTCGGAGCAGCGCCTGGAAGGCTCCGCTTGTGCGGGTTTTCCCATACGGAACCTCCCTCGTTAACACACGAAGGGCAGCCCTGGAAATAAAGCCGGCAACTCCTGATTAATTATTGGAGGGGAGGCCAGGGAGGAGGGAGGCAGGGGAGGGAAGCTGAAGTGGCCAGTCAGCATCTGTTAGAAGTGCGAAGATAAATGGAAGGCGAGGGCAGGTCAGTGCATACAAATCACTTCCATCCACCCGGGAACACCTCTGTCAACACGGGGGAGGCTGAGCAGGTCACTGGCAGGAGGCACTGAGCTTCACATTAGCAGGTGCTCGGGGAATTGGCTCTGGCAGCACTCAGGGTGTTCTCCAGCCTGCCATGGACCAGCATTCCGCTCCCTCTCCAGCCCCACTGAGGCACGTCAGTGCCTGTGGACCTTCAGCAGGAGCTCCCTGCAGCTCCACTTGTCCTTGGCTGCCTTTGGGGCAGCATTGAAGCAGTGGGGAACCACGGCAGTGACAGGAACAAGCAGAGGGGAGCAGGAGAGCCCTGGGAGGACCAGGAGCAGATGCTGCTTGCCTGGAAGGGGACAGCTCTCCCAAAACCACCCCACTGACCCCGTGTGGGGAGCAGCCTCTGCAGCTCCTTCCTCTCTCCAGAGCCCAGCTCCCAGTGCCTGCATCATTCCCAACCCTTCCAGCACAACCAGAAAGGCAGCCCCAAAACAACAAGGCAGAGACTTCTCAGGGAAACCCTCTTCCCTCCAATTTACCTGTCAGTTGTTTGCAGAGGATTATTATATGTTTTTTCCCAGGCTTTTTTTTCCCTTCCCCAAACAGCGGCTGGAGTTTCACACCGCCTGACAGCATCTCCCGCCTTCCCCAGCCGCTCCCGAGTGGCAGGTTGCCAGATGGTGCCCCATTAGGTCACATTTGCTCATTGTTTGGCAAACAGGGCTTAATTCAAGTGCTGAGTTGACAGCTTGTTCTCCAAGACAATTTGCAAGTTGCAGTGTTGCAAATGCCAGCTTGGCTTTTCGGGGAACGTTATTTCAGCTGCCTTAAAGGGATAAAGTCCTCTTTGACTGGGGGGAAAAAAAAGGAAGAAAAGGGGCAAGGTGGGAGACAGCAGAAAATGTTTTTAGTGGTTTTGATGTGGAAGGACCAGCAGTGTTGTTGGCAAGCATTCAGGAAGGGACTGACATTCCCCATCCAATAGAGACCCTCCATGTCCCATTCCTCCCATCACTGAGGTCCTTCACAATCCCAAGGAATGAGGTGTATTCCCAATGAAACAGGGAAATAGAAATTTGGTTTCTTTTGGAAAGGTTTCAGTAGGAGTATACGTACAAATCTCTTTGATGGCTCCTCTCCAAAACCTGTGTCTGTAGTCCCTACATCCCCAGGGAAGGGGATGATGCTGAGAACAAGTTTCTGTCCTTTCTGAAGTCAAGGGCACCCTGGATGTGCTGCCCCCAGCACTGTGCCAGCCACACATGGAGGTGGCAAGAGATACAAAACAGCACCACCACAATGCTCTGTTTTCTTCAACAGGTGGGCGAAAAAAGGCCAGGTTATAAAGGAAGCCTCTGGTGACTTCTATGAAACCATCGTGGACCACACGTTCTTCTTCGAGCCTGTCTCCTGCGAGGTCACCAACGCCCTGGGCAGCACAAACATCAGCAGGACCGTGGATGTCTACTGTGAGTACCCTGTTGGCTCGAGTCTGGCTCCAGGCTCAGCAGAGCTGCTGAAAACCAGCGGGAAGGAGACACAGCTCAGTCTGACCTGCCCAGGGTGGCAGGACTTGCTGGGCTCTCCTGCAATGCTCCGGTGTCAGACCCGTGATTTCCTTGCGAGCTCTGGGGTGGTCCCTGGGGAGCTGATCCCTCTGAAGTTGCAGCAGGCACCTGCCTCAGGCTTTTCTTTATTTGGGCCCCATCAAGACCTACCACTGCTCCCTGTGACCTGGTTGGTTCGAGGCTTTCTGGCTGCCACTGGCAGTAACTCCAATTTCCTCCGCGCAGTTGGGCCCAGGATGGCGACAGAACCGCAGTCCCTCCTGGTTGACCTGGGCTCAGACGCGGTGTTCAACTGTGCCTGGACTGGGAACCCCTCTCTCACCATCGTGTGGATGAAGCGAGGCTCGGGCGTGGTAAGAACCGCTGCGGGGCAGGGAGCGTGTCCAGGGCATGGGGTGCTGCAGGACGCTTCCCATGGAGCAGAACCCATGTGGTCTGCGAGCTCCTGGCTGGGTGAATGCTGGCTCCTCCAAATTCAAAGGGGTCCTGAGAGTAGGGAATTTATTTATGGACAGAAGGGTTGTACCAGAGCATCACTTAACACCTCACTGATAGGGAGCAGTTCTGCAATTCACCTGCAGAAGTGGCTCCTTCTGGGATGGTCCTACCTGGGATGGCCCTTCCTGGCCCCCAGGCCTGGGATCTCACATCCCTACATGTTCACCCCAGCACTCCCTGCTGTCGACTGGACCCTGCTCCAGGGAGGAGCTTGGATCTGTCCCAGCAGACTTCTCCACATCTCTTTTGTTCCAAAAACCGTAAGGAGCTTTGCCAATTGTAATCATGGCTCAGTCAGCCCCAGGAGGCAGGAGATGCTCTGATCCCTCTTTACAGACAGGAGGGCTGAGCAAAGCTGTGGGACGGAGCTAAATGAGGGCTGAGATGTGAAACTCATTCGGAAGCACACACAGGTTTGGGTTTGAAAAGCATCTCCCAGCTTCACCTGGGCAGATCTGTGGATGAGGAAATGCTGCCATTCCTGCTTAAGGCTGTAGTTGTAGACCTGGACCCCCATGGGGGGGCTGAGTCCTCTCCTCTGCTCCCCGGGGACACTGAGGCATTAACTGCTGGCGTGTTTTATCCAAATCATAATGACCTTCATGAAGGCCATCTCCGGGGAAGAAATTATAGCCTGGGGAGAGCTGATGGCTTGAATCAGCAAAGGAATCCCAGTGGGTCAGTAATTCCTGGGTGGTTTCCCATCCCACAACTGCAGTGGCTGTTTCTCCAGGTTTCACACACAGACAGTTGTTCCACTGCCTCAAGGTGGCTGCAGGAGCTGGGAACAAGGGCTGCCTCACCCTCCTGCTCCAGCCCCAGTCCCCCATCAGGGCTTGCCTTCACCATCCAGCAGTGTCCAGGCACAGCCACCTTCTCCCTTTCTATCTGCCTCCCTCCAGCTGAGTTCCATCACATTGGAACATCTTGGAGCAGAGTGAAGGAGATGATTCTGCCCTTCCACTCTGCCCTCATGAGATCCCATCTGCAGTGCTGTGTGCAGCTCTGGGGCCCCCAACATCCGAAGGACGTGAAGCTGCTGGAGCAAGTCCTGAGGAGGCCATGGAGATGCTTCAGAGCTGGAGCCCCTCTGCTCTGGAGCCAGGCTGGGAGAGCTGGGGGTGTTCACCTGCAGAAGAGAAGGCTCCAGGGAAACCTCAGAGCCCCTTCCAGGGCCTAAAGGGGCTCCAGCACAGCTGGAGAGGGACTGGGGACAAGGGATGGAGGGACAGGACACAGGGAATGGCTTCCCACTGCCAGAGGGCAGGGTTAGATGGGATATTGGGAAGGAATTGTTCCCTGGGAGGGTGGGGAGGCCCTGGCACAGGGTGCCCAGAGCAGCTGTGGCTGCCCCTGGATCCCTGGAAGTGTCCAAGGCCAGGTTGGACAGGGCTTGGAGCAGCCTGGGGTAGAGGAAGGTGTCCCTGCTCATGGCAGGGGATTGAAATGAGATGGTCTTTATGGTCCCTTCCAAACCAAACAATTCCATGATTCTGTGATCTCAGGACAGACCCTCCAGCTGGTGTAACCCAGCAGAGATGGTTATGCTGGTCACCAGAGCCACCTTCACCTTCCCAGAGGGATGCTGGCAGAGGATGCTGCTTTGTAAAGCCATCAGCACCCAGCCATCCCAGTGGGATGTGGGATCACGGCTGCTTCTTCCTCAGCCACCTCTCCCACCACTTCTGGGCTTGAAATCCCTGAGTCAATCCCAGCAGCCTCCGCTGTGCCTGCGAATGTGGAGGTGCAAGCGTGGAGTGTGGTTCTCTCTGAGGTTTTTCTGCCTGTGTCACTGCAGCCACCAAAATTTTTCTCTTCTATCTTGAACTTCTTGCAAAACTGGAGTTCATAAAAATTCAAATAAATAGGAACAGGATTTCTAATTTCCCCCCCAGAAAACTGTGGTGTTTCTTTATGCTTTGGTCAACAGCAGTAAGTGATATTTCTATGCCATGCCAGAGTTTGGGCTCATCCACTTGGCTTTCCCAAGGATCCTCAGGAGCTGTGACAGCTCTTGTCACTCAGGTCGTTGGTTTTGCGTGTAATTTCTCATGGCCCACTTGAAAGCCCCCCGCCTCCTCTCTTTCAGGTCCTTAGCAATGAGAACAAGCTGATCCTGAAGTCTGTCCGCCAGGAAGACGCCGGGAAATACGTGTGCCGAGCTGTGGTGCCGCGGGTGGGCGCGGGGGAGCGGGAGGTGACGCTCACCGTCAACGGTACCTCCTGCTTCCCTTCCGCCATTCCCTTCCTGCTTCCCTTCCGCCATTCCTTCCTCCTGCTTCCCTTCCGCCATTCCCTTCCTGATTCCCTTCCGCCATTCCCTTACTGCTTCCCTTCCGCCATTCCTTCCTCCTGCTTCCCTTCCACCATTCCTTCCTCCTGCTTCCCTTCCACCGTTCCCTTCCTTTTTCCCTTCCACCATTCCCTTCCTGCTTCCCTTCCACCATTCCTTCCTCCCGCTTCCCTTCCACCATTCCCTTCCTGCTTCCCTTCCACCATTCCCTCCTTCCTGCCTTGATCCTGTTGCTCTGACAGCTCCTGTTCCCAAACTATCTCCTTGGATACTTCCTTTTGGAGCAAATCCCACCGTCAGTTGGATCAGGGGTCCAGGCAATTGGAGTAAAGTGGATTTTGCAGGTTTTTTGCCTGGAAATGCACAAGTTAAAGCAAAAACCAAAAATGAACATTAGCTCAGCCCCACGCGGTTCCTTATTATCAACAGGGGTTTACTGAGTAGTTGGGAGCTGGCAGCTTTAAATCTTTAATTGGTTAATCTTGCAAAACCCTCGCAAGGTCGGAGAGTGCTGTTGTCTCTGTTGTACAGCTGGAGAGATGGGAATTGAGTCTGGATCCAAGACCAGCAGCCTAATCACTCTCTCCAACCCACATGAGGATACCTGTGAGGATTCCTGTGAGGATACTTTTGAGGATTCCTGCCAGGATTCCTGTCAGGATACCTCCATGGCTGCTTGGGGCTCACCCAGCACTGTGTCAGGATGTGCCCTGGACTCACACCCAGAGCTCTGGAGTTTAATGATGCCCTGGCCAGGACCTCGCAGCAGCTGGTAACAAATTTCAGCATAAATATGGCAGGGAAAGAGCCAGGCAGGCTGCAGATGGTATAAACAGGGAATAAATTTTGCATTGTCTCTCACCTGTGTGACAAACTGGCAGGTTTCACTCCCCACTCACTGTCACAAGAGAAGAACATAAGCAGGAGGCAGCTCAGGCAGCAACAAGCACTCATTTCAAACACAGATGATGCAGACAGTGGATGCCCCACTTCCCTGGAAACATTCAAAGACAGGCTGGGCAGGGCTCTGAGCAACCTGATCTAGCTGAAGATGTCCCTGTCATGGCAAGGGGGTCAGACTGGATGACCTTTAAAGGTCACTTCCCACCCAAACCATTCCACAATTCTATAATCCTAGAAAGGGAAGCCAAGGGTGATGCAGCAGGGACTGAAAACCAACCACTCCCTTGACTTGGACTCAGCTCCTCAGCGCCTTCATCCTCCTTCCCCAGCAGCTGCTGGGTTTTAATTACAATTAAACGAGCTCACAGAAAACAAAACAACAAATTAGCACAAAGAACATGCTCCTTCCCTGACACCCACCAGGCACACAGATGCCCTGAGCACAGAGCAGACCTCCCGCAGGCTCGGGGCATTCAGAGCATGCAGCATAGAAAAGCTGCTCTCCAGAGCTTTGCAGCTCATGCCTGGGGAAACCAATGGGGAGCAAATGAAATCTGCGCGTGGGGTTCACTGCTCAGCCTTGAGCCTCTCCCAGGAACTGAGTGCCTGCATGTCCCTTCCCATGGGATGTGCTGCCGGGGGCATGGTGCACCCCAAAGGTGACAACAGTGGGACATGTCACCACAGGTGTTGGACCAAGGGACAATCCCACACCTCTGGGTCAGGATGGTCTTTTGACTCTCCAGCTGAGGAGAACCGAGCCCCTGAGCAGCATCCCCACATCCAACATGCACCAAGCACTGGGGCTTGGCAGCCTGTCCTGCAGTGGGAGCAGCGTTCCAGCTCCAGAGCACGGCGCAGTGTGTCTAATCCAGCTAATGAATTCTGCTGGAAGCCTGTTCTGATGGAATTCAAGGGGGAAGTTGAATACCTCGTATTTGGAAGTGATTTTCAATCCAGAGGGTGATATGATTGTCTTGGTATTACCAGATGCCTCCCTCTGCGGGCTGGGATTCGTCACAGAAAAATCAGGCACTGACAAGTTTTGTTCTGGGCTGGCTGCACAGCCCCTGGTCAGGCACGTGGGCTTTGAGGGGCTGATCCATCCCACCGAGCACATCCATCCCCACTGAGGGATCACTTGACCCACTCTGAGCCTGCAGTCCCCACAGCCCATCCACTCCCAAAATTTTCCAAAATCATGGCTGGATGATGTTGGGGTGGGAGAGCATCCTCCTGCCCACCCCACCCGGCCACACCAGACGGGGCTGTGGTTGCAGAGCAGCCCAATCCCATGCCAGAGCCAAGGCCACCAGCCTGCAAGGAAGCAGATAGGATTCAGAGTCTGGTGAGTGGGAAGGAGGATTATGCAAAGCAGCAGCATTTGGCAGGGCCGGAGCAGCAGAGGCTCGAGGGAAGGGAGGAACTTGGTGCCATCATAAATCAGCAGCAGCTGGATTTACAGCCAAAGCCTCTCGATGCTCCTGACTGCACCCAGCCTGGTCCCAGCTCCCACCCCAGCAGGAGAAGCCCCGTAAGGTCACCTTGACAGGCAGATCACCAGCAGTCCCATCTGTCACTGCATTATCAGGGGCTGCTGAGCAGGGCCCAGCACTCCTGCCCACCTTGCTCTGCAAGAGAAGGTTTGTTGGAAGGGCTGGATGACTCCAGGTGACTAATTCAGGATGTAATTTGCCTAGGATTCACCCCAAGGAAGCCAGGCATGCCTGAGAGCTGGGAGCAGGGCAGGGGCTGACCTCGGTCAGGAGCACGTCATGGTGTCAGGAAGAGATAGAAACAACCTGGTCTGGTGGGAGGAGTCTCTGCCCATGGCAGGGGATCTGGAATGAGATGGGTTTTAAAGTCTTTCCCAATCCAAATGATTCTGTGATGGTCCTTTGCAATACCAGGCAGAACCAGCCAGACCAGGACTTCTGCAGGACGCAAGGAATTAAACAAAACTTTCCTGCCAAAACACTTTGAGTGCTTGGGAGAAAGGTTCGGATGGACTCGAGCAGACTGGAGAAGCCAAGGCCATCCTTTCATTCCTGAAGGCTCCCACCTCAGACTTCTCTTTTGTGTGAGCCGCCAGGACCGCACAAATAAATTGGCTCTGAGGTGCTAAAAATAACCTCCACCAATAGCTCCATCATTTATATCCATAGCAACATTGCTCAGAGCCTTTTCCCTGCCTGTGGGCTGTCTCACACTCGGCGCTGAATGCCAAGCTGGAGATTGGCAGCTTTCATAAGGAGCCAGAGCCTGGTGGAGAATCAAACGCCGGCCCTGAATGCGAAGAGGCTGCAACTTCATGCTATTATTTCTGGGCATGTTCATCTCACAAATAGTCTTTAGTCATCCACTCTTATCATGATGATAAGCCTTCGACTCTGAACTCCTGAAGCAATAATAAAAGCCAAAGCCATTGGCATTTGTGCCATTTAAAATCCACTCGCCTTGGGGAAAATGATCCTTTTAATGATTATTAAGCCATTTTTCTCTAGCGTCACCCAGTCTTGCAGCACTTCCAGAATTTATAAGTAACACACAACCATCAAAATGGAAAGGAGATGGTTCTTTTCATTACTGTTTAGGCCTGGCCAGCAGATCCCATCACTGCTCTTGCCTCTGCTGGCTTTGGGATCATCAGGTGAGCAGGAGCATCACTGACCACAGGAGGCTCATCAGGCAAAGCAAGGAGTCACCTCCACTGAGAGCCTTCGGAAAGCTGGGCTTTCAGGGATGGATAAATGAGAACTCACACCCTGGGATCGTGCCTAGAACAACATTTTGAGCATTTAGAGAGAAAAACACAACGAAGTGTCTTTTTTTTTGCGGCCTTCTTCAATCAAAAAGGGCACAACAGTTTCCATTCCCATACTGCTGTGCCCATTACAGCAAAACAAGTCCTGACCTTCACGCCCAGCTCTGCTATCCCTGATGTTGATGGCGGCTCCCTTCCAGCAGTAATTTCCTGAGCTGCCAGCACCGTGGTCACTGGTCAGTGAATTGTGCTTCAATGAGCTTGTTTTCCATCCATCTCCCCTTGGAATACTGTAAGGAAGCAGGGACAGGGCTGTGCCTCAGTGGGAAGTGTGTGGGGAGTGTGCAAGTTTGGTGCAGGAAGGGGTTACTGGGACAGTTCCAAAAGGCAGCGGAGTGTCCAAATGCACGAGAGTGAAGGATTTAGCAATTTGGTACATTTTTGTGCATTCGGGAAATTTATAAATGGGTGATTTGGATGAGAATCAGGCGGGAATACCCAGGTTAATGTTTCTCCCCACTTTACCCCAAATCCCTGAGACTTTTTTTTGAAGGAACACGTCAGATGCAGGGCAGGGAGGTGGGGAAAATGGGAAAAAATCCACAAGGCTGTATTTACTGATAAACCCAGTGACGTACTCCAAACCAGGCGTGACAACCCCGAGTGAACACCTGAAATTCAGGAGCTGGAGCAGGGGGAGTTCTGCCAGCCCCTGCCTCCCCTCTCCCCCTGCCCTGCAGCCCAGTTGCTGCTGTTTCCTTTTCTGCCAGCAGCAAGCCACTCATGGAAATGCAAATCTGCTTTAATTAAGGAGGTTAATAAACAGCAATTAGGATCCCAGCTCTTATGCTGCTCCCCTGGGGTGATCAGGGATGTTAAAAGACTGAGGGACACGCTGATCCCACCAAGCCAGGCTGTCCTCTCCCCCCCCTTTTCTCCCAACCACAGGATGTTCATCAAGGCAGGACAAGGACTTTTCCCATCCCTAGCTGGCTCAGCTGGTGTTTGGCTCAGGAGGAGCTTTTCCCACCCTTTCTCACCCAGGCTGGGCTCCTTTCATGATCCAAATGCCACAGTTGAACCCAGCTGATGGGTGTCAAGGTTTTCCAGCAGAAACTGGAAACACCACATCTTCCTTAATGCCCTGGAGAGCAATTAGTTTAATGGTTACTTAATGAATCTGGGAGAGCGCAGAAGAGGAACACCAGGTGGGATGGGATCCTGCTTTGCTTGTGCAGCAAACAGCCCTTCTCAGAGGCCAGGCTCACCGAGGACATGGGGGCAGGATCATTTACACCAGGGCTGGGGGTACAGAGATGAGGGGACCCTGGTGCTTTGTGGGGCGGAAACCCAGCGGAGCCCAAAGCCTCCACTCAGTGTTCTCCATCACAGCAGCTGATGGGGATGTTGTTCCATCCCTGCCCCTCAGAGATGGACCCCAATGTCCATCCGGGGCTCCACTAACACCCCCTATCCCCACCAGTCCCATGGGGTGCCAGCAGCTTCTCCTGTCTCCACAGGGCCCCCCATTATCTCCAGCACCCAGACCCAGCACGCCCTGCACGGGCAGAAGGGGCAGATCAAGTGCTTCATCCGCAGCACTCCGCCGCCAGACCGAATTGTGAGTAACAGCCCGGGGCACGGCGGGTGCCTGGAATACGTCGGGATGCCCCGGGCTCACCCCTCTCTCCCTTGGCAGGCTTGGTCCTGGAAGGAGAACGTCCTGGAATCTGGGACCTCCGGGCGCTACACGGTGGAGACGGTGAGCACAGATGAGGGAGTCATCTCCACACTGACCATCAGCAACATTGTCCGGGCTGATTTCCAAACCATCTACAACTGCACCGCCTGGAACAGCTTTGGCTCCGACACAGAGATCATCCGGCTCAAGGAGCAAGGTGGGCACTGCTGGGGAGCTGCTGGGGAGCTGCTGGGGGCTGGTGGGCAGCGGGAATTAGCGCCTCGCCAGGCTGTGAGAGTGGGGAGATGCTGTGAGAGGCAGGAGGTGCTCAGGAGAGCTCTCGGGATGCCAAAGAGGAAATTAAGAAGGATGGTGACGAGGCTCCAGCTGTGCTAGCTGTAGGATTGCATCCTTAGGGCACATGATCTTGGCAAAGGGGCAGGAGCAAGGACAAACCCTGTAAAGTCTCTGCTTGATAAGGTATTCCTGATTTTACCTGTCCTGCTAAAGCTGGAGGGCACGGGCTGATCCTGCAGCCCTTCGTCCCTGTCCCACAGTACAAGGTGATGTCACTGCCCCAGGCTGGAGGATCGTTTATAGCCTCGGAGAAACAGGAGTGGCTGCTCCCTGCAGACCCCACAAAGTGATGGGAGTGAGCGGGAGGAAGGCGTTTCGGCTGGTGGCAACCCTCCATCCCGGCCACCAGCCACAGTGCCAGCGTCTTACAGGGCTGGGCTCGCACATCCAGCAATTCCCAGGGGATGGCCAGGGAAATGCCGCTCCCGGGGCTCTCCATAGCAAGGGAGGGAGGCAGCTTGTGTGAGGAATGCTTAGCTCCTGGAGGAACTCCAGTTCTCCTCTATTTTATTAAATGCCGGGGCAGGCAGGTGGATTGTTCTCATTAAGCCGTGATTTATAGGCAAGGCTGGCGTCCAGATTAAATCAGAGCTAAATGAACCCCTTAAAATTAGCCTTGGGCTTCTTCCAATGCAAACAGAGCCAGTGGTTTTTCCAGGTCGTCTGCCAGTCAGCGGGAGCGCTCGGCGGCGAGCCTGGGTCCCGGCAGAGGGCGGCCGGGCGGCCGAGCCGGCTCCGAGCTCAGATCCAGGCATCCCTGCTAGGCCACGCGAGGGGACAGCCCTGCCCGGGCCAGGGGGACACCGCAGGGTGGCAGAGGCCATCCCCTTCATGGGGCCAGCCCCGGAGCAGAGCGGAGCAGAGGGCTGAGTGCTCAGGAAGGCTGCGGTGGGCGCGTGGGCTGTGCAAGGCTGTGGACACTTGCTTTATTTTCAAACAGGTACGGAAATGAAATCAGGAGCTGGTATTCAAGCAGGTACGGAAATCATGAGCTGACGGTGAATGTGGATTGTCCCCAGCCATTACCACACCTGAGGGCCCGGCGTCCTCCTCCTGGCTCGGCAGCCTTCCATAGGGCAGGCAGGGCAGGAAGGGGCATAGGGAAGCTGCAGGGCAGTGACTGGGGCAGGACTGGGAAGCTGGAGTGGTCCAGTCTCCCCTGTGCCACTGAGCCACCCTGGAAACCAGCACTTTCTGTGCCCCAGCTCCCCAGTTGCTGGGAGGGGGATGCCATTACTCAGCCATGTTTAAAATATTGCAGAAGTCCCATAAAGTGCTACTTTGGGACAAAAACCAAGAGGGAAAAGTACGTGTTTCTGGGGTCATTTGCAGACATCAGCTTGGTTTAGCGTCGTGGGAGAATGCTGGCCAGCATCCATTGGCACCAGAGCAGGTTTGGATGGATCTTGGGGCAGGTGCTGAGGGGTGTGCTGCCCTTGTGGTTCCTCATCCTGCGCCCCAGGGCAGGGGGAGCCAACAATCTGCGCCTCCTCAGCTCACCCATCCCTACAGGACAGGTTACCATCCCCACCATTACTGTCAGTGCTCCTTTGCAGTTGCCTTTATCCCAGCCCAGGAGAGCCCTGGACACATTCCCCATCCCATTCCCTGCATGATTCTCCATCATCTTCATCCCCATCACCACCTGCTTCTCTGTGAGCTCTGCACTGCAGATCCCACTCTCCCAAAGCTGAGAGCCAGCCCGCCCTCCCAGGGCTTCCAGGCCCCTGTCTCTCCACTCTCTTGTTCCATATTCCCCTGGGAAGGCTGAAAAAAATCCCATGAGGAGGTACCACTGTTGGCAGGAGCACTGCCTAGCAGGCAGCCTCAGAAAATCCTGGTTTCTTCTTGCCATGGCTCAGCTGCTGTGTTGGAAGATGCTGATTTTAGGGTGATTTTAGGTCCTTGGGGCAGCTGGACCCAGCTGCAGCACATGTCCCCTGAGCTCCAGCTCGAGGCAGCACTGAGGGGATTTGCCTTTTCACTACCTGGGCACTCTTGGAGGTTTGGTGATGGATTGATTCAGTGCCACTTGAGTCATGTCACCAGTGGCCCAGCTTGAGTGACACATGACACATCAAGGGACCAGCGGGCCCAAGCAGGAAATCCATGAGCAAGCCACAAAGTGAGAAACAGCAGTTCTTTTTTGATCAAGTGTGAGCAGAGCCTAAACTCAATCAGCACCACATTTTTATCACCCTGCAGTTCCCAAATTAGGGCTCAGGACGCAGGAGCCCTGCAGCCATGGCTTAAGGGTACCATGAAGCGGCTTTAGTGGATGCTGGTGGAATGACAAGTGCCCCCAGTCCCACCAGTAAGGGGGAGGGAAGGACAAAAGGCACAGGTGGCGTCTGTGGTCTCAGGTCCAGGATGAAATTCATGCCCAACCCCAGCTCCACACCAGCAGGCAATGGTAAATGGTTCCTGTATCACCCAGCCGAGTGCTAATCCCTGGGCTTTGCTTCTCAGCAGGGTCATCCCCTGTGTCCCCCGGGTCCAGCAGCATCCGTGTCCCCCATCTGCACAGACCTCTGAGGGGAACCACATCTCTGCATACATTTACCATAAATTCATCCCATCCATTTCCAAGGCAAGGGCTCCAAGGTGAAAACACCTTCTGAGGAGGTGTCCAGGAGAGTTGTGAGGACGCACTGAGCCAGCTTATCTGGTCATCCTGGACAGGGTTAGCCCTCTTTTGGTTCACAAGATCCTACAGGGTGCTTAGAAAGAGAAGGAATGGGAACCTGGAGATACCTGCAGCTTTAGGGAAGAGGGTCTTTGGGATGTAGTTTACCATCCCAGCCAAGGAAGGCGATTTGTCGTACCCACAGCTGTAGTGTCCTGCAGTGCGAGTGCTGCCCATCACTGCCCCTCCTTAATCCAGGGAGCACCAATCCAACTCTCACTGTAAAGTCAGAGCTGTGCCTGGAGGAACTGGAGAGCCAGAGCAGGGAGATAACAAGGCTTTGGGGCTCCAAATGTGACCCTCTCACCATAAATGTGATTTTCCATCCTGCCTTCCCCACACCTCACCAGCTGCTGCCAGGGCCTGTGTAGATAAATCAGCTTTGCTGCCTCAGCCACAGCCCAAAACCCCTGCCAGGAACTCGGTGACAGAGTTCTTGCAGGCAGAAGGATATGAGGATGCATCCCCTGCTCTGCCTCCCACAGACCCTGCCCACACATCCCACCCCACAGTGCTCAGCCCCGGCATGGGCCATCCCTCCTGTCCCAGTCTTTGTAGCACCCTCAGGAATTTGGGAAGGATGACAGTCGATAAGCCACAGGAGAAGGCAGGAAATTGGGATATAAAATAGGCAGGGGCTGTGAATCATGGTTTGGGCTAAGTCATCCATCAGCCTGCTCGGATGCCATTTCTCTTTCGTAATAATATTAACACACGGTCTTCTTTTGCACTTCATCCTCTAGAGAAGCTCATTCATTAACCTGCAGGGCACTAATGAGAGCAGTTGCTAATCTGCTCCTCTGGCTCCCCCCTCCTCTCCTCCCAGGGTAAACTGAGGCACGGAACGAGCAGGGTTGTACAAATTGCAGTGTCCCACGGGCAGCCTGTGCCGACATCACCACACAGGGACGGGGGAGCAGGGAAGGAGGCCCCAAAACCCTCCCCGGGCTCATCACTGAGCCTCTTGCCAGTAGCCAGGGGTGGGTCCCTGGGGAAAAAGCCCCCTCTGTGACCTTCATCCCGCTTCATGCTTCCTCTCCTTCCTCTTGCAGAGTCGGTGCCGATGGCGGTGATCATCGGAGTGGCCGTGGGGGCCGGTGTGGCGTTCCTGGTGCTGATGGCCACCATCGTCGCCTTCTGCTGCGCCCGCTCCCAGAGGAGTAAGTGTCACCCCCTGCCACGCTGCATCCCTTAGCAAGGGCTGGGGGGAGAACTCTGGGGAGAGGGGGAATCGAGTGGAGCAGGGAGAAATCAGAGCCTGAATTTACTGACACAACTTAATTTATTAAATTTACTTCTCAGCACAAGCTGCTTCTCCTGTTGGTCTACCAACAAACGGCAGCCCTGTGGGAAAAGAGTTTATGGAAAACATGCCAGGGTAACTGCTGATCCCTGTTAGCAGCACAGGAGGTATGCAGGGGACCTCTTAATCCCTCCCTTGGAGAAATCCTGATGTCCAAGAGGGAGAAGCATCCTCACTGTGCCACATCGGTGCTTAAAAACCCTCCACAGTTCTGCTTCTGTTTTAATTCCAGTTTTCCTGATGTGCATATTCCTAGCAGGAATCACAGCCAGCAGAGGGGTTTTTCATGGGACTCGTGCGTTCTGGAGTCTGGCTGCAGTGGGAACACAAGTCAAAGTGACATTAGGGACACAGGTAGAGGAGGAGGAGGGGGAAACAGCGTGGCATTGTCTGGCCTCATTAAAAAGACACCGGGAAATTAAAGGAGGATTGTTGGCTCCACGAAGAGGCACCAAACCAGGAGGGAGAAGAGTGTGATTGTCTAGAGCATTCCAAGCCTCTGGGGAGAGGAGGAGATCCTTGGCGCTGCTCCCAGCTCGCGAGACGCGTGGTGCGGATTCTGGGATGCCAAACTCTCCACGTGTGTGCCAGAAAACCCAGTTGTTGTTCTTTTATTTCTCCCCCCCTTGATGGTTTACAAAGCCATCAAAGACACCAGGCTGCTCCTGGACTCAGTACAGTCACACACGGCCCCCCACTGCAGAAATGTGTTTAATTTTCAGCATGATAATGATGCCTCTCCCTGTTTTATCCCTTTTTTTTTGAACTCTCACAGCCTCCATTAGCAAGAATTAACTAATTAAATGGGGGAAGTCATTCATCTTGCTTTTTGGGGGAGGATTGCTGATGGACAGGACCCAAGACCAGGCCAGTTTGATGTCGTGGGGGTCATTTGGCAGCAATGGACAATCCAAACACCTGAAGGAAGCAGGGCCAAGCTGTGTTCCCGAGTCCATGAGCTGTTTTTTCCCCTATGCCACATCCTTCAGAGAAACAGAGAGCGTGTGGTTCATTATTTCCCTCTTGTTTGATGGAACCAGATGGTGCAGGGCTCTTCACAGGACACATGATTTCACAGCAATGCCATGACAACAGATCCCAGACGTGGTGAAAACTCCAGGATTTAGACCCTCACAAGCTGGAGGCGTGCAAGGATGGGCTGCTCTTCAAGGGGAAAGCCAGGAGGGGACAAGGCCATCCCAGCCAAATGCCTTGTGTGATTTATCCCATTGGTAAATCAGGAAGAAGAGGCATTTTCCTCACCAGGGCTGGGAAGATAGGTTCTGGAAAGAGGACACTGGGGACATGGTGGCAGGGTTTGAAGTCCCTTTCCTCCACTGTGCTTCCAGTGCTGTCCTGCTTAGAAAAGGTTTTTGGGACTCCGATACACCACAGGCTGCTTGGTCTGGGCATCTTCCCTGCTCTGCTGCTCCCCTGGCAGTGTGATTCCTTGGGGAGAGGTTGGCAGCATCCCCAGGCCAGGGCAGGGGTCCCTGTGCTCCCTACAAGGCTTCTTTGCCATTCCCTTTGGGATCAGAGGAAGCAAGAGATCACCCAAGAGATCAGCGAAGATCCCTGCCCTGCTCTCTCTCCCCTCCCCAAAACCTTACAGGAAGGGAAGAGCCGGACCCAGCTGGGGACAGCAGCAAATCCAGGATGCAGGTGGGATTCCCCAGCCTGAGATCCAGGCATGGGGTGCTGGTGGCACCAAGGCCCCTCAGTTCCCCTTCGCCTGGCTCCAGAAGCCACTGGAAGCTCCCAAAACAGAGTCTCTCCTTGGGTTTGGGGGGAACTGGGAGCAGCTGAACCAGACCCCAGTGACACTCAGGGTGCAGAACCCTGCAGGGAAGGACTTGGATGTGCCAGGTGGATGGGCTTTTATCCCAGTTTGGAGGTGCTGTGGCCTCTGTCTCCGGTGGCAGGAGGGCAGGAACACCAGGCTGAAAGGTGAGGAAAGGAATTTAATCACTGCTAGTGGTGTGTGATGTGCAGAGTTATTGCAGAGATCAGCTCAGGAATGATGGGATCAACAGAGCACTTGGATATCAAGAGAAGGACTCATTTCCTGCCAGGATGACTGCAGATTCCTCTCCCAAGACAAATACTGGAGCATTGTGCCATCATTTACAACAACAACCTGGTGCAGGCTGTTGTGTGGAGGGGACACAGTGACCCAGCAGTCACTCCAGAGAAGGAATCTCCTGACCTGGCCACTGACCACAACCAACAGCACTGGGGGAGGCAATTCCTGACCGTGTTTTGGGAAAATGCAGCAAAAAAAAAGGACCAGGTGCAGACACACCGAGCCTGGAGGCTCTGGAAAAGAAAAAAAATTTACTTTACTGCACATCTGTTGTTGTATCTACAGTGACTTAACGGCCCAGAGTTATTTAAGGGGGAACACTCCTGGGAGAGGAGCTGCAAGACACTGATTAGCTTCTCCTTGTGATTAAAGACGGAGGCTCCAGCACCAGGAATGTGGTCCCAGCAGGAAAACATTAAAAAAAAAAAGCTGTAGTGACTTCCCAGTGAAAGCCTTTGCCTTGTGCCCTGAGACTTGGAGAGGTCTGGGGGCTGCGGGTATCGAAGACAGGGGACGCCAGGAGAGATGAATTCGAGGATGAAGCTTCAAGCTGGTGTCGGTTACATCATTCAGTTTGGTTTAGAGATAAAACTCCTGGGGGTCCAGCCTTTTCTGGACTGATCCCTGCAATCCTGGTTTGGCTGCATCCATCAGCTGGAGGTAGATCTGACAAACCGGCGGTTCAAGGCAGTTTTTGGGTCCGGGAGGGCTGGCACAGCCATCCTGGGAGGTGAGAGCCAGATCCGTGGCTGGGGGCCGGCTTCAAAGCTGTTGAGGTCTCACTGCTCAGATTTGCCTCCATCTCTGCTTTTCATCTCGGCTTTGCACCACCGTTCTGCTCCCGCTGCTCCACATCTGTGGTTTAATTCTGCTAAAATGACTTGTTCAAAGCACGCCTGACACCTTCAGGGAAGGCAGGGAGTCTCTCCAGGCATGTTTCTCTCTTCTCTCATTGTCATCTCCAGGCTGCTTGGAGATGATAAAACCATCCCTGGCTATGTCTGTGCTCACTGCTTGGCCTTTTCCATGTGTTGTCTGCACCCCGGCCTGGGGGAGGCTTTTCTCAGGGCTTCCCAGCCCCTGGGCAGAGTTGCTCCATCCCTCAGGAGCAGTATTCCTATGGATCAGCAGGCTGGACTGTGATCCCACTCCCTGTGGGAGTAGTTCTGCTACAGCCCAGCCCCTGGTAACAGCACCGTGAGTGTGGCAGAGGCCAACCGAGCTCCCAAAGGAATTCCTGGAGGAGTCTGAGATGTCCGTACCTCATGGCAATGCAAATATTGCTCCTCCAGCTCTCCAGTGGGTTTGCTGACCCGGGTTTATTTTCCCTGGTGCTCCCCAGGCATCCTCAGTCAGGTGCCTGCAGAAGCTCCACCACTGCCTCGGACTAACCCCCTTCTCCATCTCCCTCTTTTCCCAGATCTCAAGGGTGTGGTTTCTGCCAAGAACGACATCCGTGTGGAGATCGTGCACAAGGAGCCGGCCTCGGGCAGGGAGGCGGAGGAGCACCCGACCATCAAGCAGCTGATGGTGAGGAATTCCTTCCCCTTCCCGAGCGATCGCTCCGGGCGAAAGTCTGATGGTAACGAGCCCAGGCACGCGTCGCTCAGCCCCGTAATAACCACTCAAGGCAAAGATGCTCTTCCAAAGATCCTGTTCTCGAGATCCACATCCTCCTGCCGTAAAAACTCCTCGAGTGAAACTTGGCTAATGAGGCGGAAGAGCTGGGAGGGGTTTATTGCCCTGGCCCAGCTGCCCGCCGGGCTAATTGCAAAGCAGTTTTGCCACCTCACACCTGGAAAGCTGCGGAGGGCAGGGAGACATGCAAGGGGTGAGCACGAGGCGATAACGAGCTCATTAACCAGCGAGGGCTGCGCCCAGAGACTTTTGAGGGCAGCACCAGGGCGTGTGCACAGGGCTGGATGCACACCCGGAACGCTGCGGGTGTGGGGCCAGGAACAACTCGGGGAGGTGTCACCTTCCCGAGGCCCCTGCCTTCACCCGCGGGGACCGACAGCCGCGGGCAGGGCGAGAGGTGGATGGCTGAGATCCCGGGAAACTCAGCGTGCGCCCGTGAGCTGGTGCATCCTCACCAGCAGCCTGCTGTGGTCACCGTTCTCTCTGTCTCAGCCCCGATTTGCCTTCGCTTTCGCTTGCTGGTGACAAACAGAAGCTGAAAAATGGCAAAGAAAGGCAAGTGGCTGTAAAAACGGAGAGAAAAGAGCGGATGGGAAAGGGAGAAGGGATTGAAGAAGACAGTGGCTGCTTTCTAGGCTGCTGGGTGGTTTTTCCTCCTCGAGCTCGCCAATTTTTTGACAACACTTGTATGTCCTGCCTGCAAAAGCTGTTCCATGAATGCTGGGTGGGAAGGCAAGGCTGAGCATCGTAGGGTGGGTGGAATTGCTTGCTGGAATTGTCAGGATTGCCAGAGCATTTAGACAGCCGGGGAGCCTCCAAACAATGAGGCAGGAGGAGGTGGAGATCTGGCAACTTAACCCAGCACCGCTGAGGTTTCTGTGCAAGACCCTTCGTTCCCAGTAGGGCTTTGCCCTGAGGAATCTGCAAGTCCAAGGTGGGATTTGCAAGGCTGGAAGGACAGAGGAGGCTGCGATTGGGATTGGAGCAATCTGCTGGGGATGAAGGGGAGTGAGGAGCTTCCTCTCCATGGGACCCTGTACATCATCTGTGTCATCAGCAGTGCCGAGCCCAGATGTGGCTCCCACAGGTGCATCTGGGATCATCCCAAATCCCACTCCAGACCGTAACCACCAGGCTGGAAGTGCACACTAAGCCTCAGCAGAAGAAAACATTTACCACTGTGAGTGAACAAGGAAGAGGCTGATTGTGGGACAGAATCTTGGAAGCCATCCTGGGGACTTTCTTAAGTTGTTTGCAGGAGCCAGAAGGTGATTTCACATCAGTGTGTGCCTTGGTGAGGCTGGAGCGGAGCAGCGCTGGGCACGTTGCAATGAGGATCATGGCAGGGTGGAAATGGTGCAGAAAAAAAGGACAACATTTGTTTGAGAGCTGGGAAAAAATGCCTCACAGGGAGAGGTTGTGGAGCTCCTGGGGTTATCAGCCAGACTGGTGAGAGGTGGTTTGGTCATGGCACAAAGGAACTGTTTAAGTGTGAACAGGGAAAAAGCTGATCTCTTTTGGATATGACACAACAGAGACTCACAGCCTGGCTGGAGTGGAAGAGGGTGATCCTTCCCCTCTCCTGGCCAAATCCAGGCATTTTCCCTGAAAATACAGCAGTTGGAAATGACATCGTTGGATCAGCGCCGTTCAGGAGCTGATGGAAGAGATGGTCCATGATCTCTGACCCTGAGGCTGGGGGGTTTGGCACCGGCTGGGACATCCTACCTGCAGGGAGAAGGCACCAAAGCCCCCTCCCCTGCCTGGATCTGAGCCTCCCCACCCTCATCTGCCCTCTGCTAGCATGTTCCCAGGAAATACTCCCCAATTCCTTCTCTCCTCAGAGTCCACAGGGATCCCGTCTCTCCCTCATCCACCTCCTTGCTGTGTCCAATAGCTGGTGTGGGCATCCTCCTCTGGCCATCAGACACCCAGCCTTGGAGGCCAAACAGATTCCTGATAAAATGTTCTAACTTTGTCAGTGAAGTGAGGATCAAGTTAAAGACTTCCTCTTGCTGATGAGCAGCAATGAGACCTCTCCGGCAGGAGGAGGAGGGCGGTGCCCAGCACCTCCCTATCCTCACCCCGGGATTTTCCAGCTCTCCCTCCTCCCAGCACCTGCATTATTCCCTCTGCTTCCCCATTTGCCTTCTCCAGGCATCCTGTGAGGTCTCCATCCCTTGAGATGATCTCCTCGCCCTCAGCAGTGTTCATCACACCTTGCAGTTCAATAGCAGCTGTGGCTGTCGTTGCCGTGCTGGGGGCTCGGGATCATTGATGTGGATGTTAACGAGGAGCAGCCACGCTGGCAAACAGCTCCTCGCTGCTCTCCATCCTAACCCCGTCCCAGCCTCTCAGCCGAACCCCTGACTCCAGCACAGCCTGACCTGCTCCTGCTGAATTTCAGGATCCTCAGCACCATGGATGTGCCTTTGTGCCTCAGTTTCCCACCGTGTCCTGCTCTGCTGGAGCGTTCCTGGCCACAGAGCGCCAGCGTGGCTCTCCATCGCCCCAAACGCTGTTTTGTCATTCTCCAGCCATCTGTGACCTCGGCAGCTCACCGTGCTTTTCACAAATCATTATTCATGCATCTATAAATTCATTAACACCTTAGGATACGCGTCACGCTGGCTGATTTGCATATGTTCACATTGCCTCAGCGCCATGCCCACCCCCTGCTCCGAGAGCTGTTCTGCCAGGCAGTGCCCACGGGCAGGGAAAAGGCTGCCAGCTCTAGTGGCTGGAGGCAAAAGAGCCTGGTGAAGGGAATGATCCTGGAAAAAAGAAACCACAACAGCCACGTTCTCCCTCCTGCGGGATGCATTGCATGGGCACGGCCGCTCCAGGCTGTGAGGCTGGAGGTGAAGAGCATCGGCAGCTCCGGCATGGCACAGCCTCCTCCCTCCCCGTGGCTGGGTTTATTCCTGGCTGATGCCTCCCCACCTGTGAAATGGGGCTGATAGTCCCAAAGGAGCCATCCCCACCGCCATGATCAGTCAGAGACAATCCCAAAGTAACAGCAGGCAGCGGCATCCCAGAGATCTCCATCTCTGGCTCATCCCTTCCATCGGAGAGGATCCAGTGTGGCCAGGTAGATCCAGGCATTACCTTTGGTTCATATTTGGAGTGGAACAGTCAAAATAATCCGTCCAGTGATAGGTTTATCTTTTCCTGTCTCCTTAAACCCATCTGTCTGCTCCAAGGGCTGTTCCCAGTTTGTTCACAGCCTTCACAGGTGATCAGCACCAGACACCTTTCCCAGAAAGGCACTCAGCTCAGATCCCTGTGGAAGAGGGAAAATCAAAGAAGCAGAATTTCCATTCTGGGCGAGGCTCATTCCTACCTGCAGCCCAGTGGACACAGCATCCCTTTCCCTGCCTTCCTCCCGTGCCCGTGGGCTGGGACATGATCCACGTGCCCAGTGGCCACTGCCACCGCCACCCTGGGAAGCACCAGCAACCCTGAGCTGGCAGAGCCGGGCCTGAATTGCAGCCAGGCTGCGTCTCCTTAACATCCAGCCTCGCCTGGGAGGCCCGGGGAACATCCCGCTCATACAGCCGACCTCTTCCAGCAGCACCAGCCCATCCAAAAGCAACATTTTGGGGAGAGGTGGGACAAGAAAGGAGAAGCTGCAGCTTCTCCTGTGGTGGACAGCCACACACCCCCCCCCCCCCAGTGGGAGCTCACATCGCTGGGCAACTGAGGCCAGAGAAGGTGTTTGAAGGTGATAAAGCTTCATCCAGCTGGGAATTCCCAGAGGGGGTCTTTATCCATGGGCTTGTTCCCTCCCTGGGAGCAGAGGAAGTTGCTGTTCGAGAATCAGCATCAACATCCCTCACCCTGGTAACGTCTGGCCCGCACAAGTGCTGCCGGGTGGCATCCAATTACCCAACCAGCTGGAAATATTGTAATTAAACCCGGAGCGAGGTGGGGAGAGGCGCTTGGAGCTCACCCGGTCTGGAGGATACTCAGGGACCTGAAGCAGCGTTTTAGAAAACATACTGTGTCCACTAATGAAAGCCAAGAATTTAATATCCTGTCGGATTCTCCACCTCAGAGGCTTCATCTGGTGGCGTGAAATGCGTGAGAGCTCCACATTTCCGGAGCGGGAGGCACGGCACTGCCTGCTGCTTCCATCCGGTGTTTCCCTGCACTGAGCGACCCCGAGGAGTCGCTTTGCTCTGCAGGGATGTGCTCCCTGCACGGTGGGAGCCAGCACGGCAAAGCCGAGGTGATGCTTCAGCATCTCGAGGGGGTTCCTGCCTTTTGCAGTGGGGGAACCCGAGGCAGTGGCAGTCAGGGATGCAGGGATGCAGTTTGTCACATCCCTCAGCCACGCTGATCCGGGAGGGACTGGCAGGGTTTGGGATGGGCAGGATTTTACACCCCACCTGCAATGCCCCACTGTTGTGGGGATGGCGAAGGCTGCTGGTGCCTGGCAGTGCCAAGCAGGATTAAATCCTGGCATGACGTTCCCATGATTGGAACGGCGCTGGCAGGAGGGGAATGGTGGGCACGAGGCTCTAACAGGCAGGTGCATCCCCAGCCATCTGCACGGCCGAGGCCCGGAGCATATTGGTGCTGTCACCCGGCTGGAGGAAGCCATGGCTCTGGAAAAAAGTCCAGGGATGACACTGGGGCATCCCACACAAGGGCACTCAGACATCTCTGGTCTTTTTTTCCAAGTATTTCCCTCTCCCCCTCTAGTAATCCTGATTAATATTGGTGATGGAGTGAACTTCGGTTAATTTCCCTCCCTTTCCGGTGATGACAAAGTGGAAATCACACTAACGAGGATCCCATCGCCCACTAATTAACGGTGCAAGACTTTAATAAAGGTGACGTTAATGACCGGCTGTAATGGGGGAATTGGAGGTTCAGTGATGTCGCTTTATGGACCCCACGTGGGGACTCCCTGCAGTCCCCAAATCCGCGGGGTGCAGCCGAATTCAGAGCGTCCTGCCAGCCCCAGGGACAGGCAGGGTCCCCACGGGGCTCAAGGAGCATCCCAGGGCCTGGATCATTCCCACCATCACTTCAAGAGGGAACATGAAATGGCTTAAAACACCCCATCAAACCCGACATTAATTCCGGGGATGTTTGGTGACAGTGGGACTGTCCCCTTGGTTCCAACCTCCCTTCTCCACTCTCCATGTCTGGGTTTGTCCTGCCCACCGGGGTCATCCACGCCAACAAAAAAAAAAAAAAAGGCAAATCCAAGGAGAAATTGTTTTTCCTTTTTTCTTTCCGAGCTAGGACCTGTTAAACCCTTTCGATGGGGTCAACACCCCCAGTCTCTGCCTTTGCCGAGATGCTTTAGAGAATCGAGGGGGTCGCTGGGGCTGGCAGAGCAAAAAAAACCCCTCCACGTCCCATTTCAGCTGCACTCGTTTAATCCTCGGCGACACTTGTATTTATCCTGGTAAATCAATGGCTGATCCAGGCTTTCTTTTCCCTAGGAAAACTCAGGTACTTTAATTTATTGCCTTTAACAGCCACATCAAAGGCTTTCGGGAGATGAACAGCACGTGCCGCGGGGTGAATTTCCACAGCCACTTACCATCTTAAAGAGGAGAGAATTTGGGCAATAAAAGGGGATTTTAGGCTGATGTGGGGCTGTGATCCCAGAGAAGCCGGGCTGGAGGCGGCGGGTGAATACGGGAGAAGCTAAAAAAAAAAGGCGACTGAGAAATTGGTTGACAATTATTCTGCTTCCTGCACAGCCCCGCGTGCTGAAGGAAGGGTAATTAAAGCCGCGGTGTAATTAATGTGCACCTTGCCCCTCCTCCCCGCCTCCCCCCGATCACAGCCAGCCTTCAAAGGAAAACTAATGAGGCGGCCAAGTTCAGCTGAGGAGGAAAGGATGAAAAGAAGGGGGGGGAAAAAAGGAGACTTTCGGGGTGTTGCTTTGGGCAGGTGGGTGCAGCCCCAGCCCTCACCACGCTAAATAATTCGTTTTCTGCGTGAGCCCGGCCTTTTCTGTCCTAAACAGGGAAAAACAATCTGTAACCCAGGGAATCGCGTAGCTTTTGGGCGTCTGCCCGGCTCCACCGCCCTCGGACACCGCTGGGGCACCCCTGGGCAAGTCCTTGAATCCGGCTGGTGGCAACTTCCCCGTGCCGTGGGGCTAATGAGAGATGTGAGGCTCACCCCATATGGCCTGGGGGTGATGGGGACAGCCGAGGGACAGGCAGTGCCTTGGATGCTGACCCCTGTCTGCGTCCTTTCCTAGATGGACCGGGGGGAGTTCCAGCAGGATTCGGTGCTGAAGCAGCTCGAGGTGCTCAAGGAGGAGGAGAAGGAGTTTCAAAACCTGAAGGTGAGATGGATCCTGGAGCCTGCCTCTGTCCCCAAACCCACAAAGAGATGGGGTCAGAGCACCCCCGGTCACTCCTGGCAGAGGGGCTGCACCCCAGGGGTGCTGGGAGCCCCTCCCCGTGCCCACCACCGGGCAGAACCAGCTCATGCCTCACCCAGCACTGCTGCTGCCAGGCTGGCTGTCCTCGGGCCATGTCCCCAGTGCTGGCCTGTCCCAGAGGGCTGTCCCTGTGCAGGGACAGAGGCTCTGGTGTGCTGGCACTGTTTTCTGGCCCCAGCAGCTTTTAGGGGATGACACGAAGGTGTGGTGCCAGGACAGTGGGGTGCAAGGGGAGGGGGCTGAACAGAGTTGGAATGCTTTGGTGGCACAAGAGGACGTTGCTGGACAGTTTGGTGGTTGAGGGTGTCCTCCAAAGGGGGGCTGTGAAAAGGGGGAAGGGTCTGGAGGGGCCACATGAGGAGCAGCTGAGGTGACTTGGCTTGTTCAGCCTGGAGGAGACCGAGGGGAGATTCACCAGGGTCCGCAGCTCCTCCTGAGGGACAGCTCTGACCTCTGCTCTGTGACCAGGGACGGGACCCAGGGAATGGCTGGAACTGTGTCAGGGGGTTGGGATGGATGTCAGCGAAAAGGTTCTTCCACCCAGAGGGTTGCTGGGCACTGCCCAGGCTCCCCAGGGAATGGGCATGACCCCGAGGCTGCCACAGCTCCAGGAACGTTTGGACACTGCTCTCAGGAATGCCCAGGGTGGGATTGTTGGGGTGTCTGTGCAGGGCCAGGAGCTGGAGTGGATGATCCTGGTGGGTCCCTTCCAGCTCAGGATATTCCGTGATTCTGTGAAGTCTTGCATGTCCCAGGTGGATGGGCAGAGTGGGCACCCCAAGTGCCACGGTACCCAGGAAGGGCACCACCAACCTGCCCCGCTTCTCCCGCTCCCCAGGACCCCACCAACGGCTACTACAGCGTGAACACCTTCAAGGAGCACCACTCCACCCCCACCATCTCGCTGTCGGGCTGCCCGGCTGACCTGCGGCCGGCCGGCAAGCAGCGGGTGCCCACGGGCATGTCCTTCACCAACATCTACAGCACCCTGAGCGGGCAGAGCCGCCTCTACGACTACAGCCAGCGCTTCGTGCTGGGCATGGGCAGCAGCTCCATCGAGCTGTGCGAGCGCGAGTTCCAGCGCGGCTCCATGAGCGACAGCAGCTCCTTCCTCGACACCCAGTGCGACAGCAGCATCAGCAGCAGCGGCAAGCAGGACGGCTACGTGCAGTTCGACAAGGCCAGCAAGGCCTCCGCCTCCTCCTCCCACCACTCCCAGTCGTCTTCCCAAAACTCAGACCCCAGCCGGCCCCTGCAGAGGCGGATGCAGACGCACGTTTGAGCCCCTCCGGGCACGCTCGGGACCCTCCGCGTGGGCGCCGTGGCTCCGTGCTCGGACAGTCGCGCCCGCCGGCAGCGGCGGTGGGAAGAGGCCGGATCCAGCCCCCCCAGAGCGGGGCTGCGGGGCGGGGGACCGGCCGAGCATCCCCCCTCCCTGGTACATGCTAAGCACAACCCCGCCGAGGACGCGCTGAGCCCCGGGGAGCCGTTCCCTCCGCGGGGCTGGGGACGGCCCCGGCCCCGCCGCGCACCCCCGCGCCCCCCCAGCCGCTCGCCTCCGCTTCCCGCTGCCCTCTCCCACCCGGCTCCTTCCCTTCCTTCGTGGTGTTCGGTGTCCATACTTATAGAGTCCGTTTCGGGGGGGGTCGGGGGGGTCCCGCCATGTGGGACAGGATGGGGGAACATCGGTGGGACAGGGACCCCCCGGGAAGGGCCTCTCCACGCTGTATCGCGGCACCGCGGTCAATACAAGAGGTGTTTCTCGTGGCACGCCTGGGACATCGGCTTCCCTGACACCCTGCCCCGGCACAGGCCTGGCCTGGAGCGTGGGTGTGCCACAGCCTCCTGGGGTAGGCCCCGTGGGGGCAGAAATGGCCGGTGGTGGAGGGAAACTGAGGCACAGGGCAGCTGGGACCCCACAAGCCCAGCGTGGGAGCCAAGAGATGGGGCGTCACAACAGGTAAGGGGATGTGGGGACACGAGGGCACGGGGACAGGCCACTCCCTCTGCATCACACAGCCCCAAAACTCCCTCACACCCACCCCCCATCAGGCCTCAGGAGCACCCAGCCCATCCCAGCCTCACCAGGACTTTATTGGGTGCCAGCATCAGCCCCAACAGCCCCATCCATGGGTCCCCCCAACACCTGCAGCCCCATGGGGGCAGGGGGGACCCTACACCAGCAGGGAGAAGGCACCAGTCAACCCCTCCATGGTGGGGGGACATCCCAAATGCCCATCCCCTGGAGCCAAACACCAGGCAGCCCACCCAAGGCCCCTTGTCCCTGACACCAGTGGCACGCAGGCCCTGGGTGAAGGCTCCACCATAAATAAGCATTTAAATTAATTAAATTAATCTGCACCACCAAAGGGCCCTGGCAGACCCCAAAGCCAAGCACCCCAGGGTGCCCCCACCCAGGGGGGCTGCGGGGACGAGTCCCTACGCCAGCGCTAAGGCACAGGATAGGGCCGCCAAGTAAAAAGGAAATTAAAAAAAAAAAAGGGGGGGGAATTAAATATTTGGAGGGAGGTCCAGGGCAGGGAGGAGGCAACATTAGCCTCCAAAGGCTCCCATTCTCTGTGGGAGAGGGGCCGGGACCCCCCAAAATCAGCCCCTCAGCAGGGCCCTCGTCAGTGTATGGGGGAGTTAAGGGAAAGAGAATGTCCAGGGCAAGGGCTCCTGCCCTGACTCACCCCCTCAGACCCGCTGGGAGGGAGGACCCCCCTACCCCAAAAATCCCCTCCAAGTCCTTGGTAGCTTCAGTGCGTCAGTAGAAAAAGCGCTGGGGCACGGCCCCGCCGGGCTCCCTGCGCCCCCCAAGAGCTGCCCCACCCGGGGACCCGCGGTCCAGCGCGGCCCCCCAGCCCCGGCCCTGCTCTGAGAGTCCCAGGGCACGGTGGTGGCGGTGGTAAGGATGCTCTGCCCTCGGTCACTCTGGCCACACCAGCACAGTGTCCCCTCGCTGCAGGGGATGGTAGCCAGGACAGGACCGGCGCCCTGTCTCCTCGCCCCGGGGGCAGTGTCCCTGTGCAGCCCTGCCGCCCTCAGAAGTAGGTGAGGTTCTTGACGAGTCCCAGCTCCAGCATCCGCTTGATGGCCATGGCCTCATGTGACACGTTGTGCTCCGATGCCTGCGGGACAGGGAGCAGGGGATGAGGCCAGAAGGGGCCACACGCTTTGCTTCCACCCCTCCCACCTTGCCCACTTCAGCCCCCCAAATGCAGGGATGGAACCCTCCCCACCCAATCCCCCTGTCCATGAGCCCCTCTCCTCACACATAAACTGGGGATGGATCCAACTCTCAGTGCCTCCAAAGACATTTGACTACTGAGAGAAGTTGGATGATGACCATCCAAAGGTGGACTTCAACATCCATCATGGAGTGAAGCGAGAGGGAAGAGCCTCCCACGCCATTCAGCATCCTGGCACTGCTCTCCTGGGCTGCCATCCCCCATCCTGGGGGAAAGATGGGAGGAACTCGGAGAAAGCTGTGGGGCAGACACTTACGGCCATGGATTTGAGTGTGATCTGTTCGTAGTAGTGGATGGTTTGCTTCTTGTTGGCCGAATCGGGGTAGCCAAAGCCCGCGATGTGCACCAGGTCACAGAAGTGCAGCGCCAAGGTGATGGCCAGCAGCCCCGTGGTGGGCTTCTGGGGGACAGAGAGCCACAACCTTCAGGGAGCTGCACAGCGACAGGCCGTCCCCTCTCAGGGGGTGCAGGGGGACTGGCCATCCCCATCCCTTACCTGCTTGACCTTCCGTGGTTGCTTCATGGGGAGGTTGAGCAGTTTAGCAGCAGTTACTTCCATGTAGTAGGGGTTGAGGATGCGCACTTGCTCCGGGTTGGCATCCCAGATCAGTGGGGGCTGTTTCCAAAACCCTTTCCGAACCTGCAAGAGGCCAGATGTCCCCAAACGTGGGGTGGCAGGACAGTTGGGAGTCTGGGGCAGCCAGGGAGGGGTTGGACCCAGTTCCCCACCACGCTTACCCTCTTCTTGTCATTGAGGATGGCCTCCATCCACTGGAAGTCCATGGGCTTGAAGGGCACAAGCACCAGCAGCGTGTCGGGGTTGTTCTCGGTCCGGGGGTCGAAGTGGGCCGACTCCGGGTAGAAGAGGCGCATGGTGGTCTTGGAGCCCACGTCCTGCTCATAACCATGGACCGGGGCGTTGTTCAGCCTTTGGGACATCACAGGGGTCAGCCCCAGCTGCAGGTGGCACCGGGGAGGGAGCGGTGGGCCGGGCCCAGGGCTGTACCTGATCACGACATCGTAGGTGTTGATGGTGTCCCCCATGGAGCTGTTGCGGAGCCGGTGGCCATTGCCCACCACCGCACACCTTCGGCACTTGAGGCTGCGAGAGAAAACCCCGTCTCAACCAGACCCCTTCCAAAACCGGGGTGATTTTAACCCCAGTATTGTCCAGTCTCCAAACCATCCCATGCTCCATCCACCACCCCTGGGTTGCAGAGGTTCATTTTGCCAAATCCTGGGCCCACAACAGACAAATTCCAACCAACCCCCAAGAGAGCAATGATGAAGAAAAAGAAAGCCTCTAAAGCCACCCTGACGTTACCTCTGGATGCTCTCGGGCAGGGAGTAGTGAGTGATGGACAGCAGGCGCAGGAGGACGTCTTCTGCAAAGCAAGGGCAAGGACAAGGTGAGGAAGGCGAGGAAGGCAGCTCCTGCCTGGCAGAACACCCTGGGTGCTGCCTCATCCCTGCCGAATTTGCTCCTGCTGTTAATCCCAGCTTCAGACCGATAATCCGTCGCTGGGGCTTAGTAAAATCTGGCCCACCCTAAACTCTTTTAGAAGCAGCCAGGGTGAGGAGATATGCACTGCAGAGTCTAAAAACCAAGAAAATAGCTTGGGAATAGTCCCTAACAAAATCAACCTGCAGCTGTCTTTAGGAAAAGGCAAGTTGAAACCCCAGGAGCACCAGCAGCACGGACAGACAGACCCCACAGAGCACTGCCGGGCTTACCGCTTCCCTTGGTGCCATAGGGCAGCTCGTAGAGCGACGGCGTCTTCACCCAAAAATAGTCCTTCAACTGCAAGAACAGTGGGTGGTCCCTCGTGTAGCTGCCAAGGAGCAAAGGGCCAGTGAGACTGGCATCAGGGATGGCACAGGGAGCAGGGTCCTGGCTCTGCATCCCCCCCACTCCCTGCTTCCAGCCCCAAAACTCACTTCCCGATGAGCTGCGCTGCTTTCTTTTCCACCTCCCCCAGGGGACACGTTGTCTTGTTGTTTTCTTGCACAGGGAAATAAAAGCTATGAAGGAAGAGGTTAATTAAATCAAATGATGGTGTTCCTCTGCATCCCCCTCCTGGCAAAAGGGGCTCTGGCATCCCCAGGTATCCCCACTGTGGGATTCAAGCTATGAGAGAGAGATTTCCAGCCGGATTTAAGGCCAGCACTGCCTGGGTATTTATCTGCTGGGATTGCAGCCTTGCATCAGAAGAGGTCTCTCTTGCTCTGCTCATGAACCTCGCACTCCGCTTTCCCTGTCTCCACCAGCATCGCTGGGAAGAGAGCGGGGTTTTCCCATCCTCCCAGGCTCAGGAAAGCACCAGCATTTGCAAAAAACCCCACAGAGCCCAACCACCACCACCACCACGAGGGGGAACCTCATATGTGTCCCCCATTCTCCAGCAGCAGCTGAGGATGCTGCCACCTCCCCAGTCCCCTGGGATCCAGCCAGACACTGCTCTGGCATTCTCGTGTGGGATGGGCGGGAAGGAGCCGCCTCCCGGGAGGGAAGGAAGGAAAGGGCAGGAGGTCCTTTAAACCTGAGTAAGAAGCACTCACAGCTGTGTGTACCTGTCT
Source organism: Falcunculus frontatus (assembly GCA_013398115.1). Taxonomy (NCBI): domain Eukaryota; kingdom Metazoa; phylum Chordata; class Aves; order Passeriformes; genus Falcunculus; species Falcunculus frontatus. Next base: position 738,580 of record VZRV01003329.1, read on the forward strand.
TCCCGGTAGATCGAGTACCAAACCATCACCAGAAACAGCGCCAGCACCCCGAGGATCTTCCCTCCTGCATGCCCAGAGGGGAGGGGGAGAGAAAAAGCACGCGTCAACCATGGGGTTTGGATACCTGGATGTGGGGTCCCACAGCATCCTTGGCTAGATCCAGGATGGCAGAGCCTTCTCCTCGGGGAGCAGGGTTAGCTGGCACCACGCCCCAGAGGGGAACAGCTTCCAGATGAGCCAGGTGGTTTTGTCCCAGGTTTAAAAGCCACCGTGACATTTGTTTCCTCCTGCCTGCTTTGCATCAAAGCCCAGGCAAATATCCCTTTTTCCATGTGCCTCCACCCCATTTTTGTGCCACAAAGTCCAAGAGGTTCCAGGTGTCCAAGCCCAGAGATCAAGGTCCCCAAAACCACCCTCCCCGCCACAACCTTCTCTTGTGATCCCCCAATACTCCCTCACTCAACTGGAACCACAGCGAAGCAGCATCTAACCCCCAGATTTCCAAATGCAAATTCCCTGGGCTCCCCATCCCTGCTTGGGCAGAGGCAGATGGGACCCCCCGTGGGACTCACGAGACTTGTTGATCATTTTTATCAGCAGGAAAGGGATCAGGCGAGGGCCGGAGCTCTCATCGCGGCTGGTCACCTGCAGCAGGAAAACAGGGAACGGCATCGGATCAGGGCAAAACCCAATGGATCCGACCCCAAAACCCTATCCAAGGAGCAGCACTCCCTGCTTGCCCATCTGCATCTGCAGACGAGCGGGTGCAAGGGTTCCCCAAGGGATTTATTTATTTAAATTCACATTTCTTTACTGCCAAAAGGTTGGTTTAGAGCTTATCAAAGCCAGGCAGGCGGCCACCTTCCCAAGGAGCTTCAGCCCTACAGGTTAAAGGCCAAAGGAAAAAAAAGGAATTAGAGAAGAAAAACAAGCCCCCAGTGGGGTTTCAACCACAAAATCCCATGAGGGAAGACTTTAAGCCCATCTTAAGCATCCACCTGGCACCAGCAGGTACGAAGCCCAATGTGCCACCACAAAGCCAGTCAGAAAGGACAGGAGCAGCCGAGCAGGATCAAACCGAAGAGCATCACGTACTTGGGGAACCTCCAACGCCTTGGATTCACCCATCCTGGCCCAGGGAAAGGAGCTGCCGCGAGTTTAGTGCCCACGCAAACGCTGCCCAGGGAAGCAGGGCCACTTTTGTCCTCCTCCGAAACCTCTCGCTCCTGGAATAAGGAGCAAAGAGCCCTGGTTGGACCCATCCCGGGATCGGCTCATCCCATCCTGCCAGGACATGGCAAGGATGGAAAATGAACTTACCGGGTGGGAGAAGCTTTGGGATAGAGGGGAGGCTTTGCTCCTGGGGTGAATCCTGCTCTAAGCCAGGCTCAGGTTTGGGCTTGGCTTTGCCAGCTGGTAGCGGAGCTTCTCCCGGCTCTGACCAGCCACATCTCGGCGAGTTAAATGCCAGCCAAGGGGAAAGGTGCACGCCCGGGCTGGGCCATCCAAACAGGCTTTCGATCAGAGCCTGCCCATCAAAGTCTCCCGGGATTAGTCACCACCTCACCCCCTCCCTGCCCAAGGAAGTGCCGCTAACAAACCCGACACCTGCCAACTGCCACGGCCTCACCCAGCCAAGAACACCACATCTGGGGGCAAAAATGTGTCAAGAATGAAGAGGAGTGGGACCAAAGATGGTCCCCCAAGAGCCAGGCTCTTCCCTTCCCTGTCACGGGCTTCTGAAGTTAAAAGGGCAGGAGAGCAATTAATTTAAAAGGGCAGGAAGGGCAATAAAAGGCAATTACGGACAATTACACCACACTCAAAGCAACGGGACAGGACACTAGAAAAAGGAAATTGTGTCCATATGACAGCAGAGGGATGGGGACAGGTGATGTGGTCCCCTAGGAAAGCACCTCTCTCCCTCTGACCCGCTTCTCCTTCATAAAACATGGATTACTGTGCCCCACCATCACCTGGGGGATCCAGGAAGGGAAAGCAACCCCCCATCCCAACTTACACCCTGGCTCTCATCCTGCATCCATATTTCTGCCTCAACAAGCCCCTCCTGTTTGGGAAGATGAAACCCACAGCTGGATCTTCAAGGGTGGGAGCACACAGGGAGGAGGCACTGGGGAGTCTCACCCCTTTACGTATTACAATTGCTTGGAAAAAGTCAAATTAGGGGAAGGTAAAAAGCAGCTTGTACTTCCTGGGGGGTTTTGTTCTTAGCAAAACTGGCCACAAAAGCCCCGAGGGGAAATCCACTGCCACAGCTAGAGGCTGGGGATGCCTCTGGGGTGCCTGAGTACCCCTGTTCACCCAGGGCTGGGAAACTGCTGGGCATCAGGACCTGATTTTAGCACCAAATTCACCCCCCAGCTTCATCCTTGGGTGCCAAAACACCCAACCAAGCACACCGTGCCCCTTCCACCGCTGAAGACACTGGGAAAATCCGCTCTGCCCACAATGTTTGCCTTTACATACCAGCTTTTTTTAAATAATATTTTTTGACAGCTTTATGATCTTTTCCCAGGCTTGTACGCACAAGCTGGGCCTGATGCAAAACTTATCTCAGGCAAACACAGCGAATAATCCCCGAGGAGAAGGAAAGTTGTTTAGTGAAGCGTTCAGGGAATGCAAAGCAAAACAGAGCACACCCGGCTGCCCCCGCGCCCGTGGTGCCTCTGGAATGAGTTCAAGCTCCCCACAGCCCTCCCAGATCCACAGCCCAAACCAGAGCAGCTGCTGAAAGCAGGAAGGTCTGAATACCCCGAGCCAGGCCGTGTCCTCCTCATAGGGCTGCTGGAGGGAGAGATGCCAAAGGGTCCTGCTGGTCCCCACAGCATCCCCGGTCCCGCAGCATCCTCAGAGCTTGCAGCATCCCTGTCCCATCACAGCATCCTCAGAGCCCCCACAACATCCATGTCCCATCACAGCATCCTCAGAGTCCATGCAGAATCCCCCAGATCCCCCAGCACGGATCCCTCACCAAACCACCCCCCCTGGATCCCACACTACAGCATCCCTGTCCGGCAGGGAGAGATTTAGCGCTCATTGGGATCAATCTCCACTCTCCTGGGGTCGGTCCAGGGCATCACCTGCCCCGCCAAGCCCTGAAGCTGGGGGGAAAATCCCGGCTGGATTCAGCTCCCCACACCTGGAAGAAGTGGCTGGAAAAGCCCCTCTTTGATGTCAGAGGACGCACCCCCGGCTGCGATTATGGCTGCACAAAGGATTCAAAAGCCCCACGGCCCATTCCCCCTCTTCCACTCCCTTCCCCACCCCACGTTCTGGGAAAGCCCCATCCCAGGATGCTGCAGAGGCAGCTCAGGTCCAAGCCTCATGGAGTTTCCCTGTCTACCTCCAACCTGGAGCAGGGTTTTGCCTCTCAGTTTCATCACGTCCCCTGGGAGATGCCAGCAACATCCATCAGGACCGACCCTCCTGCCAGGGGGGAAACTCAGGGAAGTTCATCCCTGTACCTCCATCCATCCATTCCCAACTCCCCCCATAGCCTCAAGGGCTCCATCATTTCCAGATTTAAGTCATGTCAATCCACAAAGTGGCAGCAAGCACCAGCCGAGCTGCTTCCAGACAAAAAAATACAGAAAAAAAGGAATTTAAAGGCATGGAATGAGCACGGAGGTGGGGAGTGGTTATAAATTCCCCCACACCATCCCAGCATGGATGGATGGTGATCCTAGGCCATCCCAGCAAAGCATCATGGACCAGCAGGCCATGCAGCAAAAACTCTTAGTACTTTTGTGTTTCCATGGTAACCTATGGATTGTGAAAAGCATGACACGAGGCGAGGACACCTCTCCTGTGCTCCCACTGTCCCATCCCACGTGCCCACGGGACACGGAGCCACCCACTGCCTGGTCCAGCTTCCCTGGGGAAGAAGGATGCTCACTTAAAAATAAGCATCTCAAACAGTTTATCCCAAAAAAACATGCCTTTATTTTTAACTGGAGGACAGTCGGACAGCACCTGAGGAAGGGATGCACCGGCAGTGGGAACCAAAGGGAGACAGACAGACAGACAGACAGCCAGGACAGCACAGACCCCTCCAGTCCCAGCCACACCATCTCTCCCAAGCTTTCCAGGCACACGGAGCTCTCGGGGACCAGCAGGGCAGATCCTGCACTCCCTGCAGGACAACAACCAGGACTGACCCCCACAGGAGCAGTTTGCAGCCCCGGGATCTTCCAAGCCCCCATCCCACGGGTGTTCCGGGCTGGGATTGCCGGAGGAGCCCGGCAGATGCCGGCCCGGCCGCACCTGCCCCGGCACAACCATCGCGTGCCGGAGCCTGAGCGCAACCTGGGAGGCGGCCGGGGGCGATGCTGCAGGGAAAGGATCCAACTGCAGGCACTGCCTGGGCTTGGCAGAGCATCAAAGACACCCAAATCCCCAGCCTGGCATCCCAAAGCTTCCTCACCCCGGCTGCTGCAAGCTCCCAGTGCTCAGGGAATTTTTTTCCAAGCTGGGAAGAAAATCCTTGTGGGATCGAAACAACCAAAGGGCAGCAGGGTCTGGATCTGAGCCCCCTCCAAGAGGTCTTGCATGGGATGGGGATGCTGGCAGGGAAACAGGGACACCGAGGAGGGACCAGGGATGCTGGGAGGGGAGGAGGGATGCCAAAAACTGCGAAGCAGAGCCATGTCAAGAGCAGGAGCTGCAGTGCCGTGGGCTGGGGGGATGAAGAGGGTCACAAGGACACAGCACTGCAAAAATCAACTCCACCGGACATTGGGCACGGCCCCACAGAGGCTGTGGAGCCGGCCCAGCCTGTGCACTGATACCCACATTTATCCTATTTTAAGAGCCCTACGAGTCACTTTAAAGGAATCTTTAAAGGAATCTTAATTGCCTCTTACTTGGAGAGGCAGCGCTGTTTCCTTAGCCATGGTATCCCAGGCACACAATAACCCAGCCAGAGATTTACAATAGAGGAAAACAACCCCTCGTTGGCATGTGAGTCTGAACAAAACATTTACCCATGACCAGGCTGCAATTTTCGAGGTGGCAACAGCGCATAAGCTCAGGTACAACAAGTATTTCCACAGTGGCAGGTCCTCGGAGTAAATCCAGGCTGCTTCTGCCTTCCCACGGCACTGTTGGTTTTAATGTGCTCCAAGCGATTCAGACCAGCACTGCCTCCATCCTCTCCTCTCCCCCTATATTTTTTTTAATCCTTGCAGCAGAAAAAACACAGGGATGGGGACACAAATCCCCTCCTACAGCCCCAAAACACCAGCAGTGTGGGTACACCTGATTATCTCACAGCTCTGGGGTAACCCCAGGCCATCATGGAGCTACAGTTAAGCTACAATATTAGATTATATGTTGTTATTTTTATTATACGGGTTTAATCACTCTTTTGCTATTTAAAACACTAAAAGAAAGACCTTTTCTTGCTGTCTGCAGCTCGCTACACCCTGGAGGTTATGGCCGAGCTGCTGAAGAGAGCAGAGCCACCCACGGGGTGACAAGCCCCTGCTGAGGGGATGAGGGCAGTGATAATGTGACCTGGGGGATTTCATCCCTGATCCCCTGACATCGATCCAGCCCCATCCTTCTCCCACCAGCCCCGTCCAGCCCCCGTTTGGCACCACTGTCACCTCGGTGCTGTGTTTACTCTCTGGCATCTCCATCCTCAGGGATCACCCAGGGATGCAGCAGCAACAGCAAAAGCAGCTTTGGCAACACAGCTTTGAACCCATGTTTTGGGCTGAGTCCCCCCAAAAGCAGCAGAAAGGGGGAGGCAGCGAGCTGGGGGTGCAGCAGGGTGCTGGCAGCCTCTCCCCGCTCTCCCGGGAGCAGCAGGCAGAACATCCACAGGGAGCACCACTCCCTGACAGTTCTGGAAGGTAAAAACTAAACCGTGGAGATGCTCCAGCCCATCCCCAACCCAAACTCAAGCAATGCCCCAGCTCTTCTGGGAAAAGGGGTGGGAAATTAAGGGATATCAAGCCCCAGGGCTGAGTTATCCTGCAGGCAGCTCCTGCTCCCAGTGGCTTTTGACTCCGGGGGTCCCCTTTTGGGGGCTCAGAAGCCACCTGCAGTCTCTGTCCCCCTTGCAAGGCTCACATGCAACCTTAACTCGCTGGCTCCGTGGTTTCCCCTCCCTTTCCTGTTTTGCACCGGATTCAGAGGAGCAGAACCCCCAGAGCAACCCCACAGCCAATCTGGCCAGCCCCAAATCCCCTGGGTTCTTCTCTGCTCTTTTGTCCCATGCACAGAGGGAGATTCCCAGCAAATAACCTGGCCCATCACTCCGCACCCCCAGCATCACCTCAGTGCTCCGTTAACGCACGCAGGGGGAGGATTCCCATCTCAGAGAGACCTTTTCCTGCATCCCCAGCAGCGGGAGAGGCTGAAGCCGGTCCCAGCAGGGCGGGGATAAGCTGGCAGCAAGTCACGGCTACTTACGGCCCGTCCTCTTGGTCCAGGCGGAGCAGGCAGGAGCTCGGCGCGATCTACGGAGCCGTCCTCTCTTCCCCTAGGAGAGGGAGAAGGGAGAACATCCTTAGGGCTCCAGCCAGCCACAGCGGCAGGGCAGCCATCCCTTCCGGAGGATCCACGGATCCCTGCGGATCCCCAGCCAGCCCCGGGGGAGCGGGAGCAGCGCCCCGACGAGCCGGCACACGTCGCACTGATGTCTGAGCTCTCCGAAAAGCCACCCACCTCCGAAAAGCCACCCACCTCCCACCCACCTCGGCCGGCACCGGCAGCCCCAGGGCCGGGCTCGCAGCCGCTCTTAAGGAGGAGGTGTGGCCGATCGGAGCGCAGACCTCGCCGCAGCTTTCCCCGACACCTCTCGGCCTTTCACACCGAAATCCCGTTCCATGAGTCACTCGGACTCTTAGGAAGACCCCACGAGATGAAGTCGTGTCCTTCCCCAAGGGGAATGGGAATGCAGCTCTCCTGCCCTCCTGCGTAGAGAACACTCCTTATCCCCACATCTCTGGCGTCTTTTACCCCAAAACTTTCCAAACTGTGAATCCTAGCCCAGCACTGTAATATCCTGATGATTTGGGGGAGGAAAAGCCCAGCCGAGAAACCAAGCCACGCACAGAAACCCTCCTGCCACCCAGAGAAAGCTTCTCTGCTCTGCATCCCAAGAAATGTTCCCAGATAGGGGAAAACGAGCCAGCCAGGTGGAGCGAGCCCACTGCTATCCCAGTTAGCTCTTCCCAGCTTTTCTCTTCCCCCTGTGCCAGCGGGATGGACGGGGTGTGGTGGGAGTCACGGCTTTCCCCAGAAAAACACACCAGAGGGAATGTCAGCTCATCTCGGTGCAAGAAGCAGTGATGCAGGTGAGGAAGACAAGCCTCTCTCTCTCAGCTGCCCCGTAAGCCCTGGCAGGGAAGGTGCTTCCAAGGGGAAGCTGTGAAAGGCCAGAGGTTTCCTCACCTCTCTCCATCTCCTCCAGCTAGGAAAAGCAGAGACGAGAGAAGTGCGAGAGCCTTCCCCACAGCATGCTCCGCTCTTAATATCCCATTAATTTAACACAGAGGGTTACATCCTTGTCCAAGGGGTGGGGAAGGAAACCACTCAGCAGCCTGAGATGGTTTCTCATGGATACTTCTCGCCAGGGATCACGCTTTCTGCACATGCCCTGGGATGACAGGGATGGCTCCATCCCAGTGTCACACCTTCCCTCTCCACCCAAAGAGCCTTTGCTTCCTCCTTCCATCGCCGTTTGCCTTGGGGAGCAATTAACCCCGAGGGCTCGGGGCAATCAGCAGCCGAACCAGATGCACTTGGGGCCACAAAATCCACCTTTGGCATCAGGGTCTTTCCAGAAGCCCTGAATCCACCAGAGCGTCCAACATTGCTGCCTCAGACAAGGAGCCTTTTCATTTAGAGCTGTGAATTATAGGATCCACTGACAAGGTTAAACTCTCCCTGGGGAGCTCCTGCTAAAGCACTTCATGGCATGGCATCAGCCCCTGCCTGTGTAAATGAGGATGAGGATGCTCAGAGCTGCCTGGGGGCTCCAGGAGGATCCTGCAGCCCTGGATGAGCAGGAGACTGCAATATGCTAAAGCAAATCAGCCAGGCAGGATCCTGGTGGATCCAAGGTCTTGCCCTAAGCTGGTCTTTCCAGCTCGGCTGGAAGAGCCAGGAGCTGGATTGCTGCCACACTTCCCAGGGTTGTTTTCCAGCCGCCCGAGCGGTTTCCCTGCTGTGAGCCAATGCAATCGGTCGTTCCCAGCCCAAAGTCCAGAAAAGTCCCATCACGGTTCCAGCACCCACCAGGTCAGGGGCTGCCATCTCCAGCACTCGCCGCAGGCAGCTCAACCCATCCGGCAGCCGATCCCGGCAGGAAATGAACGTCGCGTATCCCAGAGCCTTCAAGAAACCCTAAACAAGCTGGATTTTGCTCCTTTCCTTCTCCAGCTGTGCTGCTGGCCTCAGTTTCCTCTCCTGCCTATCAGTTTAATCACTTAAATAACAATTTCCAAATCTGAGGGGGGAAAAGGCATCTTCTGCCCACTCCCCAGCATCTCCCTCCAGGATGCTCATGGCTTTGGGCAAAAGAAAACAAAACCCCAGTGGGCACATCCCTTCTGTGTTAAAGACTAAAGCCAGCCAGAACTGGCCCTTCGAGGGGCTCAGCCCCAGTGTGGGAGCAGCCCAGCAGGAATGGATATTCCAGAGGCAGGAGGGGACACACACAGGGCATGGATGAGCTGCCAAATTCCTCCTGTCATCATCCTCCCCATCAAGGACCAAATCCCCCCAGAGCTGTTAAAATAGGGGAGGGGGAGATGGAGACTGAGAGACCTGCAGCGAGGCAGCCGTCCGTCCGTCCGTCCCTTGGTGCTCCATCACCGGCGCCAGCCTCCCTCGGTTAAAATTACCTCCCGAGGGGGGAGAGAGCAAAAGCCAGGCTGGGAGGGGAATAAAATCCAGGTGAGCTCATCCTCCTCCAGAGAAAACGTCTCCAGTTGGCATCAGCGAGGTGTTTCCAAGCCCGGCACATCCCTCACGTCACCCCAGCCGCTACAGCCCCGGGACCAGCAGCTTATTCATTCAGCAAGTATTTAGTGGGAGATAATCCAGCTGCTTCCCAACCATCCTTTGGCCGGGCCAAAGGTGTAATTCCAGTGTGGGAATTACCCTTTGGGAAGGGGTTTCGTGAATGGCCATCCCAATGGACGCTCCCTGTCCGAGACAGCACGAGTCACCACCGGCAGAGCCCCCATCCTCCACCCTGTGTCTCTTTGGTTCTATTAATAATTTATTAAATGTATGAAACCATTTTATTAAAAATAAAATAATTCAATAAACCTATTTCTATCAAATCCCTGAGAATGGGAAGAAAAGCAAAGCTGCCCAGCCAAGCCGGATTATCCAAAGCAGCGACCGACCTAAAAAAAAACTACAGCTATTTAGGGATGAGCCTCCCACAATAACCACCCCCCACCCCAAAAAAAAATAAAAGGAAAAAATAGACATTTTTCCAAGCTGGGGTGTTGAGCATCACCCACCACACAAAAAGCGCCTATTTTGGGTTCATTTCCTAGCACAAGTCTGCACTTCCAAGAGAACAGCATCCCCAGGCTTAATGCTGCCGATTTGCAGACACCCCATGCAAATAAATAATTAAGATTTAAAGCTGCGTTTGCATAATACAGATAATCTGTCGATTTAACTTGTAAATGCAGGGGGAATTAAGCAGCAACGTTTTTAATTAGGCAGCAAAGGCCCCAGCTCCAGGGCAGATGCCCATGGACCACGAGGATGCCGAAGAAGCAGGGGGATGCAGGGCTTTGGCAGCAGGTGCTGGGGCAGGTGCTGCGGTGTCGAGGCTCCAAAACCTTGTGTTCATCCATACTTTAACTGGAAATCCCCCCCAGCCCTTCCTCAGGAGCTGCCCAGCCCTCCCCACCCTGCCTGCACCACCCAAGCCCTCGAGGGCTGCCGTCACCCCACGAGAAAAAAGGCAGTGGAAAAAGAGCCCGAGGTGAGATTTCTGAGGACAAATCTCATCTTTTTGTTGCATAAAGAGCCTGCTCTGACAGCCGGGCTCTTGGCTGCCCTCGGCTCCCCCACCCCAAATGCCAGACCCCGCCCAGGAGCAAAACCTGTTGAGCCCGAATATGCCCGAACAGACAGTTCTTTGTGATTCTTTTTTTTTTTCCCCTTCTGTTTTCTGGTTTGGAAGCAGCACTGGTGATTGCACAGGGATGGGCCCGAAGACTTCCCAGCCCTTGGCACTGCTCCTGATGCCTTGTTTGAAGGCAGCACCACGTTTAACCCCTAAAGCCCCTCACTGCCCTTCACTTCTGACACCATCCCACCTCCCACACCCTGGTCCTGTTCAGTCCTGCATCCCCAAAGCCCACTTGCATCCCCCCTCTCTGCATTTTTCTCCCTCATTTCTCACTTTCCACCTCATTTTTCCCCTTAATTGCTTCGGTGCTTTCCTCCATTCCCAACGCAGACAGGTCTGATCCATCCTCATGCCGCAAAATCCCACTCACAGACCACAAGCCAGGGGATCAGATGAGCCCAACAGTGACAGAGCTGCTGTGCTGGGGGTTTAATCCCCACCCAGGGATGGTTTATGATCCACGGCGGGAATGCTGGGCTGGCTGGGTGCATATAGCATCAGCAAAGCCCCAGAGCAGCATTTCAGACTCCTCAACTCTTGCTCAGCACTCTCCTGCCTCAGTTTCCTGCCATTTCGGGGCTCAGGGAAGCTCTGCCCCATTGGCAACGCGGGCAGGGGGTGCAGCGAGGGAGCCCAGACCCCAAACTCCATCCTAGCTCATTTATCTACATTTTAAAAGAAATCTAAAAACCACCCGATGTCGCAAGCAGCTCAAACCCCGACGGAGGATCCACCCCGGGGCTCCGGCTTGTGCAACACCGCGGGGTGAGTTCCAACCTCCCGCCGCTGGCATCAGGCTCTGGTTAAAAAATTAAGGCTCAGCTTACTCAGCCTGGCCGGATATCGGGATGTAGAATCCGGCCGGGAAAACTTCGGCGGGTTGGGGGAGACATTTTGCAAGGGGAAGAGCCGGAACAGGAATGGCATCTGGAAGCGATTGAAGGCAAGGAGCCTCTCCCTGGCGCAGCAGGGAATTCCAACGGCGTGAGCTCAGGTTAAAGCCTCCTTCACAGACCCGGGATTAAAGAGAAGAACCAAACTTCAGCACAGATATGTGTTTTTAAACCTGCAAAAAACAAGGAAAGGGAGCCAGCTTCCTGCTTGGTCCTATCCGGACGTGGTTTGGTGATTTAGGGTCGTTCTGACTTGCAATAAAAAGAAACCAAAACTCCAAAAAGGAGCAGAAATCTCTCCAGGGATTTGTGGATCAAACTTCTGGTGTGGTGTCAGGAGTCCTCCTTCAGCACTACACCATCCATCCCTTGGGACCACTGCATCCCACCTCCGAGCATCCCTTGCCAGCACGGGCTGCATCCCACGATGGTCCCACATCCTGGAGAGCAGCCGCAGCCTGCGCCAGCCCGAAACCACTCCGTGCATCCGCCAGCCCGAAGGAAAACCAGGATGGAGAGTGGCTCCTTTGGTTTTTCCGTTCCCTGACAGCCAAATGCCTTTCTCCTTCCTCCACAGAAACTTTCCAGCCCAACCCCAGTCACATGCAAGGGGTCAGCAGCTGGAAAAGTGAGAGATTAGCAAGTCCTGGGGTTTTTTAGCTCTTCCCTCCCAAGAAGACACCGGATTTTCCTAGAAAAAGCTCAGTGAACATGAGGATCACAGCTGGAGGATGGAGAAGTGTGAAAGGAAAGTGAGGGGAACTTGAGAAACACACCAAAAAAAAGAGAACCAGAAGTTGCTACAAGCAACATGAAAGCATCAAATCATTTTCTTTCCTCACTGCAAAACCAAAACCACACATGCAAGTGTCACTGGTGGCAGCCTATGGGGGGGTCCCAGCCTGGAATGGGATCCCAGAGGGATCCCGGTGAATCCAGGATGCCACCCTCAGCAGGAACAGGACCACATCCCTGCTCCTTACACAGCCATCATGCCACATCCAGAGAAAAAAATGAAAGGGGGAAAATAACATAATTTTTTTTCTTTTTTTTTCTTTTTTTTTTAAAAGCACAATAGGGAAAGCTGTGGAGAAGCAGATTCCACGCTGCCAGCCCGCATCAGTTCTGGAATATTCGAAGCTAAAGCAATGGGACCATCACTTCATCAAAGAGAACAAGCAACAGAATACGTGGGATTTAGAGATATTGCCAAATAATTAATTAGCAGGATTCAACCCGAGAATTGCTGCCAGCTGAAAACCCCTGAACACAGGCATGGGGAGGGCACTGGTCTCAGCATTCCCACATCCTGCAGCCTGGCATCCCCCTCTGATGCTGGTTACAAGAATGACACAAGCTATAAAAACACAGGCTTGTGGACATCAGTGCAGCTGCTCCAGAGTTCGAAATTGATGTCTTCCCTCCAGGGTGGATCCACCAGAAGGATGCTCCAATCCCAGCTGTGGAAGACACCCTACTTGCAGATCTCCATAGTGGACATCCCTCAAAATAAGTGTCCACGGACAGTTCCTCCTTTTATATTCACACTTGCAGAGGGCATTATTCCTCAGAATTCGGTGCCTGGCTGGAGCAGCTGCTATTAACTCCCTGCCTGGAGCTGGATGAGCAAGCAGCCCTCTAATGATGCAGATAATTAGGGACAGGGGTTAGGGAGAGTCCAGCAAAGCATGTTGATCCCATCCTACAGCTCATAGCGACATGAGGAGTTCATTAAACGCTGGCCACATTGTGAGTAGCCAGGGTGGGAGAGGGACACCTAAACCATCAGTTCTACCACTGATCCAAGGTTCTGGCCTGCCTGGGGTGTCTGTCCCACGGACAAGCCTGGGCAATCCATCACCTGCCTCCAGCGGCATCCAGACGGAGAGCCCAGCAGAAAAGATGGGGAAATTCAGCAGAGCTTCCTGAAAAGCTCCACCACAAGACGTTATTCAGTTTATTCAGTTTCCTGCCATTTCGGGGCTCAGGGAAGCTCTGCCCCATTGGCAACGCGGGCAGGGGGTGCAGCGAGGGAGCCCAGACCCCAAACTCCATCCTAGCTCATTTATCTACATTTTAAAAGAAAATTAAAATTCTTTTGATGGAGATCGGACTTGCCAAGCAGCCAGCATCAACCCACTGGGCATCACCCTACAGATCCAATGGGAGAGTCGGTGTCCAAGCTGAGGAATGCAAAAAACACACCCAGAGGAAGAATTTTCCTTTGTTCTCTGCTCCCCAGAACAATAAACCACCACCGGCTCACCCTGCAAAGACCTGACACGAAAAGATCAGTGGGGGAAGGTCCAGCTGGTCCTTTTCCTGCTTGTCTCGGAGCAAGCATCCTCACCTCTCCCTGGAAACAATCCTGTCCCGTGGGAGAAGAGGGCTCCTGGCACACGGAGTGGGACAGGACAGGGTTTTTCCTGCACCAACATGCCCAGATCCCGCTCCCAGCAGCTCTGTCCCTGCCAGCACCAGGGGGGAGATCGGCAGGGACCCCTCCTACCCCTTTGGGACCACCAGGCTACCGGAGCACATCCATCAGCCCGTCACAGGATGCTCAGGGATGGGGGAAAAAAGGCTCAGACCACTTAATAAATCCTCCTCAGCCCGTTGTTCCGCACGAGAGCGAAGCCGTCCTGAGCTGCACACGGGGCACGTCCTCCCCTCCCAGGGCCTCCGGGAGGATTCTCCCTTCCTTACCCCGGCTCCCGGGCATTCCAATCACCCAGACCCATCGCAACGAGCCCATCCCGTGCCGTGGGGAGATGGCAGACCCTCTCTTCCCGGGGCTCTCGGGGTGGGATCTCCTTCCCCGGGAGTGGCCACGGGCAGGAGCGATGCCAAGGGCCGTTTTTCCCGGCGAGAGGAGGGCGTTTGTTTTGCCGGGAATGGGGAGACAGCAGATGGAAGGGCACTGGGAGAGCGGGGGTTTTCCTCTCGCCGCTGCCCACACTCACACTTCAGGCACTGATTAATTGCGTTAATTAGAAAAATAATCATAATAATTATTTTTAAAAACCCACAAAACGTAGAAATAAAGCCACTTTCTCCCTTTCCGGTGTGCCGCGCTCGCCACGACATCGATGCCAAAGGCGTGGGATGCACCGGTGGGGGTCCGAGCTGGGCTTAACGGGGAGTGCCCCCATATCCCCAGTGTGCACCCATTTGCCAGCCCTGCCCGGGAGCTGCCAGGGGGGCAACGCTCCTGCCCTGCGCCCCTCCAACCCCCCAAAAACACCGGGGCTTTGCTTCCCGCCCCTCTTCCTTTGCTCAGCACCCCCCGACTCGCAAACCCGGGGGACACGAGGGGGACACGAGGGGACCCCCGGCTGCAGACTCACCATGGGGCGGCGCGGGGGGGTCGGTGCGGCGGGAGGATGCGGGGGGTGGGTGCGGGATGCGGGGCCGGCCCGGAGGGGCGGGCGGGGGGCGGACACGC
>VZRV01003329.1:753121-772514 GCA_013398115.1 Falcunculus frontatus
GGGGGGGTAGGGGGGTGGGCAAAGCTCATCCTGTTGGAGATTTACACTGAGCCAGGGGGTTCGCGCTGTTCCCCCCTTGAACCCCCACGAGATGATGCTGGAAGCCCCATGAGATTGCGCTCAAACCATCAAGAGATGACACACAAAGGCCCTGGGGATGGCTTTGCTTTAAATCATCAACTAATATTAAGTGGTTTTCTTTTTCCTGAAAAGAAATGAATCCTCACCACAGGAACGCCCCATGTCAGGCCACCTCGCTCTCCCACGGGATTCCATTTCCATTCCACCCCACAATACACAAAATTAGCAGTCAACCTTTTGAAGGTTTTTTTTTATTCCCCTCAAAACTTTTTTTTTAAATTTCTGTAGTCTCGAACTCATCCCTCCTGCCCGGGGTGAGTTTTGCCAACCCCTGAGACAACATGTCCAGTGCCAATATTAATCAATAAAATACCTGTGGAGCTGACACATCTGATTTTGCCAAGGGAACGACATCAATATTTGAGGAGAATCCTTGCCTCGTTCCTCATCCTCCTTAAGCTGGGGTTTCCTTGCCATTAAGAAGTGGGGCAGAGTTTTACCCATGGTGACAGGCGAACTCGCCGTAATTAGGTTTTAATTGCCACGGGCTTGTAGACAATCTGGGATAATTAGTGAGGCCACAGCTCAGCAGGGATTTGCTCGAAGGGTATTTTGACCCTTCAGTCTCATGGGTTCCCCTGCTTGGTTTATTGCATCTGAAAATCATAAACGGCATTCAGTGAAGCTCCAGCAGTAATAATGCATCCCAAATGTCTATTTCTGCCATGCCCCCAAGACAGAATATTAAAAGAGGCTGCAAAGCTTCCCAGGATCTTCTCAGTCCCCAGCAGCTGTGTCCTGCTGGTGATGGTGGATGAGCTCATTTTGGGGTGATGGTCTCCATCCCCAGCATCCCCCCACGGCCCAGGGCAACATCAACAGGACTGGGAGCAGAATAAAGGCCCCCGCAGGGCTGCAAACCCAGGAGCAGGGGGATGCCTTGCCCAGACCCCTGTGCCAAGAGGTCACGGTGCCCCGGCTCGAGCACCACCAAGGTCTGGGGAAGCAATGGTGATCCCATACCAAGTGTTGGACACCAGCTGTGTCCATCCCACAGGAATCCCAGGACACCTGCTTGCATCCATGGAGCAGCCACAAAGTACCTGTGTTGCCTTGGGTGAACCCAAAAACCAGGCACGAGCTTCCTGTGGCCACCACAGCCTCAGCAGGCAACAGGGGTTTAAAGCCCACCAGAAAATGGGAATATATTTGCTGCCATAGCAGAGTGCCAGGAGCCTTCGCTGTTTGGTTTAGTCACTGTTAATGACTACACTCTGCCCTAATATTTAATTTACAATGGATAAATTGCCAGTTGGATTAATTCAGCACGATGAGCGCCGAGTGATTTGGAGAAGAAAAGAGGGGGGGAAAATGCTGGCTGCTTGAGAAGTGAATTTGTAACGAGCTCTGCCATCACCCTTTGGAACTTACACCGATAGAAAGGTTTGGGAAACAGCAGTGCAGGACAGGACTGGTGTCCTGCCCCACCAGGCATGGGCAGAGGCAGTGTCATCCACCACTCCACAACCAAAACGCTCCTGAAAGGGTGACAAGGCCAAAGCAGGAGCCAGGCGAGCAGGATCTGCTCAGAAAGGAGGAAGGGGATGCCCTCAGCCGGGCTCACAGCATCTGCTCCAGAGGGACAAGAATGTGGCCATTCATGCCCAGCACAAGCCGGCTTTGTCCTGGATCACCTCGGGCTCACCCTTCCTCAGGCCACAGCCTGGGAATGCCATCTGGCTTTGCAGGACCTCAGTTAATCCTTAGAAGGCTCCAGATCCATCAGAATGCTTCCCCCTGACCTCTTCTTTTGGGACAGGCAGAGACAGCCTCCATCCCGGGCTCCACGTACCCCCTGCTCTCCAGCGCAGTCTCCCAGGAAAACGACTCCTCCAGCAGGAGCCAAGCAGATGGTCTGTGGAAGATGTGCTGCTTGCTCGTCTGTCACAGCCCTCAGAGAGTCTATTTTCAAGACTGAGGGTGTTTTTTCAATACCTGAGGACCAGGGAGCCTTCCTGGAAGAGAGGATGGGCCTGTCTGTTGTTTAACTGTCTCCATTCCTGGGCTGGCCTGGGTGGAGACATAAAATGTCCCCTCACCAAAGAAGACCAAGCTCCCTCTTGGCAGAGAAAACGCTTTGGTGTGGAAAAAAATTCATCCCTGTCCCTCAGCAATTTAAAACTTAGGGAAGGAGAGAGCCATGGGACAGGCAACCCTGCTGTGTCCAGATCCTGAAGCTCCCCAGCTCCCCAAATCAACCAGCCTGCTCTGCTCTGCTCAGGAGATGGGTGGAGCTGAAGCAAGAGGGAAAGGCTCCCTCAGCAGATCATTGCAGCTTTCTTACTATGGATTGCACTTCTAGACCCCAAGAATCATTTGGAAAATACCTCCAAGATCATCAACCCCAACTGTTAACCCAGGAAATGGGAATTTCTGCAGAGAAATAAGGGAAGGTGGCTGCACCCAGCTGCAATGCCTCTCCCTGTTGCTAAAAGGCATCAGGGAGCTGCCTGACCTGAGTATTTATAAATGGGATGAGCTGAGCAGAGCCCTGGGGCAGCTCCAGTGATGCCACTTTGCTCCAGCCAGCTCTGGGCCGTGCTCCGGCACAGCCAGCAGCCTGGAAAAAATCAATCACATCTGGGTTTTCCCCCCATCAGCAAAAAAACCCCTCTTAGAGCTCAGGGTGCGGAAAGGAGCAAAGAACTGGGGTACCAGCGAGATGATTCCTGCAATTACATCCCTGATTACCAACCAGAAACCAGAGCCCTTTTTGGCACCAGGAACTCATGAAGTTTTCAGAGGTTGGTGCTCAGTGGAGAAGCTGCCAGGGAACCAATGGCTGAGTGGCCAAGCAAGCTCCTTGCATTCAGAGAAATTGGGTTTTCCACCACAATGGATCACTGAACCCAACTCCTGGCACTTTTCCTGTCCTGCCACCACCTTGGCAGAAGGAAGAGCACTCTTATTTTTTTGGGGGGGGGCTTTAACCCATAATCCTTGCAAAACCTTAAGCAGCCTCTGTCAGAAAGGGGCTGTTTCAGACACAGATGACTAAGGAGCAGCAGAGGGGTGATGGGGATCAGGCAGCACACAGCGCTTTTCTCCACACAGCCAGACAGGAAGGGCGAGGACTCGGGTTAGTCATTGGAGTTCTTTGCAGCAAGGCACCCCTCCCTGCTCTAGGGAAGCTGCAATCCCACTCCCAGGGGTAAATCTGTAGGAAATATATGAAGCTTTCTGAGGACAGCGGGTTTTTTTGGACCTGTCCATCTACCTACTACTCTGTTTGGGCTGACATGTGGGGACAGGTGGAAAAGATGGATACACACAGCCACTCCTGCCCAAACCCCTCTGCTCACTGCATCCCAGAGGTACCCAGTCTGAGGTAAAATCCAGCACACTCAAAGGGGTTTATTCAATCCATGTTTTTTTTTAATGGACTTGAACAGACAACACGGTTTCCATAGCAAAGGATCATCAGCCCCACCTTGTACAAAAACAGAGTTAAAAAAACATAAAAGGAACACAACCTTGAAAAAAAAGCCTGAAAATGGGTATTTATTAAAAAATAATTATACAAAAGCACCTCTGCCTCCTCACACTTTCCCTGCCTCCTGGAATTTCTTAAACAGGGGGTCGTCAGCCCGCAGGGGGAAGGTCAGAGCCCGTTTCTGGTAGTACATGGAGTCCATGGCCAGGTTGTCAATGACATCAGCCAGGAGATGGGCTCTCTCCACGGAGCTGCCCGGCGCGTCGTAGCCCAGGGCGGTGAAATGCACATGCAGGTGCTGGTAGGAGGGCTGGTAGTGCAGGTAGATCCGCAGCTGGGAGCCGGGCACGCCGAAGCGCTTCACTATGGCCTCCTGTGGAGGGGAAACAGAGAGCTCAGGACTGGCAAAACCTTGGAATGGATGGAAAAGAGCATCCCTGGATGGCAGGAATGGCGTAGGGAAAGGTAAAAGGGATTCCTGCTTCCTCACAGCCAGGGAGAGGGGGAAGTCTGGAAGGACAGAGCTCTTCCCCACCCTCCATTTCAGCCTCCGCGGGGACAGAGTGAGGCCTCCGGCTGCCCCACTTTTATCTCTCCATGATGGGACGTGCGGATGGGATACGACCCATATCATTTTCCCTTTCACACTTATCGCTCCAAGTCATTGGAAAAGTAACAGGGATCCGTTACCAGCCAGTGTAATTAAAGCTATAAACAGCAAGGGCGAACTCCGGCACGCCGGCTCCGCTCGCTGCAATCCCCTGGCTAATCTCTTAATTAATCTCCCACTTTCCCCAGTGCAATTACTTTCCAAATTCTAACGCAGTGAAGGAAGGAGAAGCTACTGCATATCCATCTCCCAAACAAACCCCGTGGAAAATCACATCAGCCGGTGAGAACAGGCAAGGGGTTGGGATGGGGTTGTTCATACGGGGAGCCCACTGCTAATGGGAAGTATGGAGCATCCCTAAAGCACCTGGATGTGGCATGATCTGGGGAAGGTGCTGATGGAGACAAGGAACCAGGGTCTCCAGGCAGAGGGGCAACACAGCCCTGTTTCTTGACTTAGTATCTCCTGATTAGCAGGCAGATCTGTGATCTGATCCCAGGCAGATGCTGTGCCAGAAAACCCAGGGAGTGCCTCTGCAGAGGCAGCCAAGCTCTCCCTGGCCAGGCCAGCAGCGTGGGACCGGCCTCACGCTCACCTTCCCTTCCTGCAGGACGTTCCTCAGCAGCGGGAGGTGCTCAGCTGTGAGATCCCTGAGAGATTTGATCTCCCGGCGGTGCACGAGGGCGATCAGGTACAGGTCATCGAGCTGCAGAGACACAGGATGGGGATGAAGGGGACACAGTCAGAGCACGTGGAGGCAGCAGCACTTTGGACCTGACACACCATTCACAGCTTCCCAAGCTGTTTTATAGGGATTCTTGTGCCACAACAGGGATTCTTGTCCTCAACACCCACACTGGGCTGAATCTCCCAATACTGGATGTGCTCCCCCACAATCCCACTGCACCTCAAAGCATCATTTCTGGAGAAAGTGGATTTTGTCCAGAAATGACCAGAAGAGAACAGCCTCATCGCAACCCATAAACAGTGGGATCACCAATACCTTCTCAGCTTTAGAAGCAGATGGAGTGATCAGCCCTCTCATAGTGTGAGCACCACGCTCAGTGCTGCCCTTCTACCTTCACATCTCCCTGAGCACCTCAAAAATGCTTTCTCTGTGTGACTGAGGCTGGATCAGGTGCAGGCACCCACCCAGATATGTGGAGTCACTGAAGCCCCAGCCAGGAGCCTGGGGGTCTGCCAGCACCCCCCACAGGCTTCTCAGTGATGGTTGATCTGCAGCACGCTCAGACAAGGATTTACAGTGAACCACAGCGGCCAAAACTGAAACTGAAAATTTTACCCAGTGAAAAGCTCTCTACATTTCCACTGTGGAAACAGCTGGCCACGTTTGAGTCGCATCAGTTCTATAAATAACACTTTTCAAGATCTAATTGGTCACTGTACAAACCCAGGGCAGTTAAATATGTCCCTTGAGCAGCTCTCAGACAAACCTTTGGCCTCCCCCGAAGCGCTCAGCACGTTCAATGCTTAACACAACACAAAGTTGAGGATCATCACACTTTAAAAAAATAAAAACAAAAATCCCAGTCTCCTTCAGCTCAGTTACTGACTTTCTAACATAAACACTGGAAAGCAAAGGGTTTGGTTATTTTGAGACTCAGCAGATCTCTTCAGGGCTGTGAGAAACCCAATGCAGCTCTTTGGAAATAGATGCTTGTGTCAAAGGATGCTCTCAGGACCCTTCACAGAGCTCTTGAAGCACAGAGCTGTTCCTGTACCCAGCCAGCTCATGGTTCCACTTGATTCCCATGCACAGCTCCAGAAAAAGATGGTGTATCAGCTTGTGCTCGTTGGCTCCGGGCTGGCTGGTGGGAGGAAAAGCAAACAGCTCTTCTCCTTAGAACAACATCTGCATGTCGCTGTTTGAAACAAATAAGCCTGTTGCTAAAAAGGCCTGGAATGATGTCATGCCAGGCATTGCTTCAGGCAACGCCTCAGGGCTCCTGCAGATTTGAAACCAACTCAAAAGTTGTGGAAGAAAAAAAAACACACCAAAAAATTAGAAAAAAAATAATTTAAAAAACACCCCAAGAAACCAACTCAAACCACTGTCAAGGTTGGGCAGCAGCACCCAGAAGGCTGAGGCCAGCAGATTTCACAGTGCTGAAGAGAAATTTTCCCCCATCCATTAGCCTGAAATAACTGCAGGTGAATTCACAGGATTTGTGGGCCAGGCACTAAAGGAGCTCGAGGCCACACTGCTGAAAGGACTTGTGAGGGAGGGCTCGCAGAGTCCTGCTGGGAGCTGCATCTCACTTCCCTGACTCCATTCAGCAGCCTTGCCTGCCAGGTGGGATGTGGCAGAAGGAACCAGTGCTCCTGGGCAGCCCTGAGGCTGTCAGGTTCAGCTCTGGCTCAGTGCCACCCACAGCCAAGAAGAAATTCCTTGGCTCAAAGCCAAAGCTGACAACCCTTCCTGGGAAGCTGTCTCGCCTGCCTGGGAAGGAGATCAGCAGTGCAAAGGGCCTGGATAGCTCCAGGGATAACCGGGATGCAGACAGCAGCCCAGCAGTTGTGGAGAAGTCCAGAAGATCCCGTTCAGCATTCCAAGAGGCAACAGGAACATGGGGAAAACTCCCTTAAGGACAAATCCTGCTACTCAGGCACTCCCTGACCATGCCAGCTGGGAGATGTGGATGCAGCAGGTCTCTAGCACAGATTTTAGCCCATCTATGATTTTAGCCCAAACCCGATGTGAGTTGCAAAGCTTGGTTGCAGCACTCAAGGATTTCCACCGAAGCTTTGCTCACAGCCAGGAAAGGGACAACATGCTGCATTTTTTAGGATCCCTAAATACTGCCCCACTGGGAGGGCAGCGAACAAGGCACATCCCGCAAGCTGGACATGTATCCCCATGCAAAATCTCATCAGGAAGAAGGTTGTGCCTCTGGTGACCAAGGGGAAATTCGAGCTTAGTTACCCCATCACCACTTGACAAGGGATTTTTGGAGTAGCTGATGTGCACAGAATTCACAGGGAGCAGACACTACTCCGCAGTGATTCCCCTGCCACTCCCCAAGACAACTCAGCTCCGCACCACAAACAGCTGCTCCCTGCACAGACACACAGGATGGAGCTGCCCACCAGCAGCCTTGTGTTCCCATTTTTGCAAGTTTTAGTTTCCATCTCTAAGTCTTAATCATACAACAACTCTCCCCACCTGCCCCCTGCAGAAGCTGATGAGGATCAGAAACACGATGGGGACTTTTTTTGATGCCATCAACTTCAAGGGAGGGGTGTGTGTACGGAGTTTCATCTCCCCAAATTTACAGCATGAAAGGGAGCTGGAGCCCAAGGAATAATTCTCAATTTAGCAATACAGCCTGGTCGTAAAAATCACTTTCACCAAGTGGCCACTCCCACAAGGGGTAAAGCAGCTGCTCATCAGCCAAGAACCACCTGTTTAACACTGTGGAGGAGAGTTAACTGCAGCAACCAAAGGACAACACAGCTGCCTGGTTTGCACCTTGAGTCAAGGCTTGCAAAAAAATAAAAAACCCAGACAAGTTCAGCAGAACAAATACATAGGATTTCGGTTCAAACACACCCTGACAACATTAGGGCTGATGCAGAAAAGTGAACCTAATAAATACATCTCAGCAGCAGAGAGAACAGCCTGGGTCTGCACTGTCCCCAGTCAGCTCGTGCCAAAAGGCCCTGGCAATGTCATCACTAACAACAGCGTGCACAGAAGGACACAGGCACCTACTCAGACTCCTCAGGGTGCTCTTAGGAGTCTGGAAGTGGACATTTCCTCTGGGTTACCTTCAGACAGGCAGCATTAGAGGAGCAAACCAACCTGGTTTTGATTCCACTTTAAGTCTGGAACCAGAACAAAGCCATTGGAAGGATCTGGGTTTTCATGGACGATTCGATCAGCCTCAGCTTTCTTCTCCAGGATATTATACACCCACTGAAAGAGAAATAAAAGTGATTTATAAATCAGCAGAGAATAAAAAACCAACATCTCAGGTGCATTTAGCCCAAGCTCGTGGATTACTGCACATTCTCTGCAACTAGAATATATTTAAAAAAACCCAATTTTAAGATGACCAAATAATTTGTAATTAATTAGCCATAAAACACTTCAACGACCAACAAACTCCAGAATATTATGAACACATCAGTAAAAAGCAGTGGAACCCAGCTCTTGTGGGGCTCAGCACACTCCTCTTGCAGCATCATGGGGCTGTTTACACCTTTTTTACCCCCCAAGCTGCAGCAAAATCTTTACAAGTCTGGGAAGGGAATTTGGCTGATTTTGTTCCTCATTCAAAGAGGAAGGAGCAGAGTTGGATGTGGCTCTGGCTGCTGGCAGCTCACTGCAGGAAGACGAAAGGCCTGTTTTTTTGGGCAATGCATGTCTCTTGGCTCCCTGGCTGATTAGAAAACAGCTCACCACTCTTCTTCTTCCATACTTAAGGTTCCAGCCTCCAGCCTGCCTGTAATCCCTGCTCTGGTTATCCCCCCGTGCTCCTCCTGCAAGGCAAAGCACCATTCAGAGAAGAGTTATGGAAATGGAAGACACCAGGGATAAGTGACAGAGTAAGACCAGAGAAAAGCATCTTTGCTCTCCCTGGCTCCCAGCCTCAGCTCCAGCATCCTTCTTTACACCTCCGAAATGCATGTTATGCTCTGGGTTAAGCCTAGCTTAAGTACTGGACTGGCAAGAGAGTCCTCAGCCAGGTCCCTGGAAGGCAACACAAGGCAGCAGGAAATTGCCAAAGCTTGGAAGCTGAAAATGTTTGGAAACATCATTTTCCCCACCAAATACAGGTCTTAAATATTCTGGTTGCCCCAGGTGTGTAGGGAAGGTGCAGCCAGTTTCATAAATACACCGAATGAGCTGGGCTGGCGGTGCTGTGCACATCAGACACTTCTGGGGAAATCCATCAAGAGTTTAATTAATCTAATCAACACTTAGGATCACTGTCAACTGATCTGAATACATCTGGAAGAAAAAAACAACTTCTCTTCCCTTGATCTGGGATTTTTTGCTTAAATTGCTACCTTTTCTTCTTAGCATCATCTTAGAGATTGGATTCTCCAAGTGATTCTGGAAAGCACAGCACAAGCTCGCTCTGCTCTGTAACCCTGGGAGGAAAGTTCAGCAGGAAGCTCAGCAGAAAATGGACATTTGCCTTTTGCTGGGGTTTTTATGCCTGCTCCGATCACAAGCGCCAAGCTATCAGTGCCCTAAATAAGTTCACTGATCAGATGAGCTGAATTTTAAACCCAAGGCTGCCTCGTGATGGGCAGGTCCTTGGCTGACTGCTCCTGCTGCTCCCAGCACAAGCCCAGCAAGCAGAACACATGTCCAGGGACTGGCACCACAATAAAACCATTGTCCTGACAGCATCCACACTTTGTATCCTCTAGCAGGAAACACAGACGCCTCTGTAGTCCCCTGGTATTTCTGTCACCCTTCACATTTCCCCTTCCACTCGGCAAAACCAGTTGGATAAAGACAAGGAACAGCATTATCAAATCCCAGAGGTCAAGGACTGACCATGCTGACCATGATCCCCCAGCAGATGCTCCTGATGGTCACCAGGAATGTTTCCATGTACTGAAATCAGCTCACAAGCATTTGGGGGAAGAGGCAGAGTGAGAGCTCAAGCAATTCCTGAAGGCAGCTGCTACACCAGGAAACTTAAATAGACTGGGAAGCAAAAGCACAGAGAAAATATTCCATACAGGCTGTGGCCTGGTGGAAACATGCACTTGCCTTTCTCCAGCTAATAAATGCTGCAGTTTAAGACAGCAGCAAAGATGGGGCAAGGGGGGGCATCCAAGGCTCCTGGTTAGTTCTGGGGAGTTATTTTTAATGGAGAGCCTCAGCAGCCCCAGGATTTGGTTTATTCCCCCTCCTGCAAAGGCTGGCATGGATCAATCCCTACAGACTTCTATTCCTTTGATCTCTAAAGAAGAAAGACAGGGAGAGGAACAGTCAAAAAAAGGGTAAAACCAAGGAAAAAGCCAGGGCTGCCTGGGGCAAGTAGGACACTAAAAATAACAGTTTCACCACATGGAATATGGACTGAGAGGCTGAATGGCAGGAGCCACGGCAGGAGGAGTGAGTTGTGATGCAGGAATCCAAGCGCAATCTGTGCTTTTCCATTTCCATAACAACCCAGAGACTCCTAAGAAGCCCACTGGACAGCACCAATGCCCAGGACGCCACCCTTGGAAAGGAGGAAAAAACTCAGAGTTTCTCCAGAAACCTTGGGAAAGGCAACTTGGGAGTACAGCTCCACGGCAAATGTTTTTCTGTGAAGATGGAAAAGGATGTCCCAGCCAACCAAATAAGAGGGGACAGCACCACGGAGCTGACAACACAACCAGCAGGGAGATGGGGCAGAACACTCCCAGCCTGGGCTTCAGAGGAGACTTCTGACAGCACAGTGTTTTGACAGAGGAGACCAAAGACGTCTGTGTCTGCAGGAGAGGGGGTGGTACCCGTACCTGGATGCTGAAGCTCTGGGACTGGATGAAGGGCAGGGTTATGGTCTTGTAATCCTCCCAGGTTTCGTGGATGAGGTGCACTTCCTGCCGGAGGTATTTCTGGATGTGTTTCTCTGTGGCAGGGTATACCACTGTGGCTTTGATCTCTAGGAACAAACACATTGACTGAGTTACCACCCACATTACTTCCTTCCGTCCCCAACAAATCTGTTTTCCCTTCCAAAATGTGCCACACTAAGACATTCTGAAGAGAGGGTGAGGGAGAATGGACATGGGAAAGCAAACAAGTGCTTTGACCTCCCGTGCTGCCACTGCTTTTCTGGAGGAAGAAAAAGCCAACGGCACAGCCAGGGCCTGTCTTTCCAGTTCAGGTGGAGGAGTTTGCTGTCTGAGTTCTTCCACACTTGCTCTTTCAGGCCTGTTAGCAACATAGGGGCAGAGGTGGGGCTCCCAGAGCAGTGTTCATGTGCAGTCAATAACCAGGACAGAAACATGACCCCAGGGACAGGGACACATCTTCCCCATACTTAAATCCGAAGCTCACAGGACGCACCCAGCAACTTCATCCAGCCACAAACCCAGATGAGCTCCAAGGAGCAGCTCCTTCCCAGAGCTCAGTCAGAGTTCTTGGCCTCAAGCCCCAAGCACAAGAGGCAAAGAAGTCAAGGGCACAGGGACAGATCCAGAGAAAACAACATGAGCTGATAGGTCAACACAGCTCAGGATGAGCCGAGGGAAGAGGGCTGAGTGACCCCCTGCCCACAAAAAGCATTTCACCATTTACCCTGGCAAAAAGAAAACATTTTCTGTTTGCCTCAAGATTAGAACTTTGCTGCGCAATTTCTGTGGCATGAAACAGGATGCAAGTGCTCACCCTGTCAACCTGGCAGCTCTGATGTCGGCAGCAGTAAATCCTACCCACAGGGCTAAAACACTGGGAAAACATCCCTCTTTGGCCAAGATTGGATGTGCAATACAGAGCCTGCCACAACTCCAAGGTGCTCCAAGGGCACAGGAGTGTCTCTGCCTTCCCAGCCGACACAGAGCTGCTGTAAACATCAGTGCAGGAAGGAGAAAAGCCCCACGAGCCTGGGCAAACCCCAGGCAGACCAGACTGAGGCGAGTGGCCGGGGCACTGTGAATGCTGCAGGCTGTGCCCAGGGTCTGCCACAGAAAACCACGGGCTGCACACGCACCAGGGCACCAAAGTTGTGCTTCATGCCTTAAGTTTGTATATAGGCTAGCTAGACACTGAATATAAACACCTATTTGTTCCCAGCGCCAGGATTTAGAATAGTTTCAGTCTCTTTTAGTTTTCTGCTTTCTGGTTTTTTAAGGTCAGCACTGCACAATCTGAGAGACTCTGCCTTTTCATTCCATGCCAAACTCAGCTTAACGAAATCCACAGGAAAATGCTGGTAACATGAAATATGAAAATGCAAACCACAAGGGCAGTCTGGTCTGATTCCCACCGTACACATGTTCAAACAAGGTTGTTTTCCAGGACTCAATTAGCACTTCTAGCAGGATGATGTAATACCAAAGAAAAAAAGACAAGGCTGTAGCTCTCTTCACTTAAAAAGATCAGCAGAGCACTGGGGAGAAAACAAAAAAGGCAAAAGATAAAATACCACAGCCAGCCTCAGGCTGAAACTTTCATGATTTGATTTTATATCCCAAAAATAGAGCAAGGACTGCAGCAGAAGCCCCTCAGTGCTGGGTGGTGATAACCACAATGCGTGGAGGTGCAGGGGACCAATAATGGCTTCCCTGGCACCTCCCCAATTTGGGGGCGGCTCCTCACGGTGGGGAGAGAACTCAGGGTGCTTTAAATGAGAGATCACAGAACTCCTTAATGTGCAACTGCAGCTGAGCAGATGTTTGGAAGAGGAGGCAGGGGAGAGGCTGTGGTTCACTTACAATTATTTCCCTTCTAAAGGTCTCATCAACCCCAAAATGTCCCAGCGATGCTAATTAGCATCAATCACTGCAGCCAGAGAGGCTGTTTGATACCTGCTCAGAGCCTGACAGTCCTTAGGAGCCTCACACAGGATGCAAAGTCACAGCTGAGCCTGGGCTCGGCCACAGGAAACATCCACAGCGAGACCAGGCTCGCCCCGAAATCTTCCCAGTGCTGGCACGTGGCCACGCTCCGGTTTCCAAGTCTGCTCCTGGCAGGCTCCGTGTGCACCAGAGCAGCACGTAGGCTGTGGGGCACCCAAACCCTGCCCTGGCCTGGAAACAGAGGTACGGAACCGCTGGACACGTGATGTGGGTTTCTAAGCTGGCTGAAGCATCAGGGATTGTCTCTGCTCACATCTGAGTCACAGCAGCCAGCCTGTTCCTGAACGCCGGCCTGGGGCCACCACGGAGCATCTGTGCTTTATTCTGGAAGACAGGACTGACCGTCAACTAACTGGAGGTTATAAAAAGCCAGGAGGTTTAATTGAAGGAACCTGGATGAGCAGGAGGCAGAGAACAACTGTCCAGGCTGGTCACTCTACAAGGGGCATTTGAGAGGAAACACCACAGTGCTGGGAAACTGCCCAGGAGAAAAGGCACACACTTCTCCCCTCTCCTGCTAAAAACAAGAGAAGAAAACACAACCAAAGACAAGAAAAATCAAAACACCATTTGGGGAACTTAAGGGAAAAAGGGCTGTAGGCAGCTGTTGTCAGGAGGAGAGGACAAAACATGAGCAGAGAGAGCTCATGCACGTAGGAAAGGGCACTCTGAGCTCACTAATGATGCCTCATCCCTTTCTGTGCCGCACTGTCCCCAGGCTCTGCCAAAACCCCCTCCAGCTCAGCACATCAGTGAGGAGAATCCTTGCACTCTCTCCTCCCACCCCACTGCAGCATTAACACCTACTGCCAGCCTGTTTTAGACAGATTTAACCCTGCCAGGGCGCCAGGAGAAACACACAGGGCAGGCACAACCTAGTCGTCCTTTTGGGCAGGGGTGCTTTTTCCTCTTTTCTAGCAGGAAGCTGAGCTTTGGTTTATAAGCTCCCTAATCAACCTGACCATCAGGTGCAGGAAGCTGCCATGGCTGGGGCACAACAGATATATCTGTATGCAATATTTGTGCTCTTGCAGGTTTTCTTTCTCTCTGCAAGCCTCGTTCCCGCTGCATGCAGTTCTGGACTGTCTTCCCATCATTAGGTGGGAAGACAGCACCTTGGACGCAGCCCTAACTAAATATATAATGCCCTAAGTAAATGTATTAACACACAAATCCCTCACTGCATGAACAGTTTATTTGGTTTTACGATGACAACTCCACAAGGGTCACGCAGGAACACCGGATCCCAAAGCAGCCCCAGCCAGGTATGCCCATGGCTTTGTCCCAGACAGCTGGGGCTCGCTTTAGTGAATGAATTAAAGCTGCAAAGGATAAAGCCTGCAAGAGCTCACAGTCTCCAAGGCCAGCACATGCCAGGGCAAGCCAAACATGCTGCCAGGGGCTCAGCCAAGGCTGCCTGGCCCCTGGGGCTCATCCCAGGGGGGCTCAGTGGACTTTAGCTGCAACAGGCACTGCAAAGAGGAAAGCTGCAGTTTACCACCCCTGCAAAACACAGAACAAAGCACAGTGACACCCCCCACCATCCTCCAAACCACCCCACACACTGCCACAGCTTCAGGCTCAAGCTTTTTATTGAAGTGTAAATGCAAGAAGTTTTCTTGGCTGGGCAAACCCCAGAGGCAGCCAGAGCACGGAAACACAGGGAGAAGAACCAGCCTTCCCACTGCAGCTCCTGCATGATTCTCCAGCTCCTTGCTGCCTGAAACCAGACTCTTTTTGAGACGTGGATTGCTTCCTGCATGACTGAAAACTTTCCTTCCACACTCTCCCATTTTTCCCACAATTTCTCCACCCTGGGTTGGAGCAATGGAGCCAGAACTTCACCCATTGTGCTTGTTTTAAGATGTTTTTAATAAGCTTCAGCCTGCAGCCAGGGAGCAAAGACTCCTTAGAGGACTGATAAGAGCCCTTAAATCACACCAGCACGGCTTTGGAGAAGCACAAGCCCGCAGCAGCCAGGCACAAAGAGGCTGCTTTTTGCCACAAACATCAAGCTCTCCTTGGCAAACGGGTGTGAGGAACTGGATATTATCAGGAAATGTGTATATTGAACCATCTGCCTTTTGCAATCCAACCTTTGACAGAAGAAAAATGTTTCCCTTTCTGTGAAATCAGCCTTTGCTCTCCCTGCAGGGGAAAGCCAAGGCTGGGGGTTCCTTTCATATCTAGGTTGAAGCTGCCTCTTAAATCAAGGCAACATCCAGAAAGTGGCCTTAAAATAAGTTGCACAGGCCTGTCTTTGGTAGCAGCACAGTCACATCAGCTCTGACACGCTACTCCCCACAAATTCACGAAGTCCCCTCTCCTCACTCCAGGGGTTTGGGCTGCCTGTCAGACAAACTCTGACCATTACTGGTTTGTTTGCAAAAGTTATTTCCCATTTTAGCCTTGACACATGCAGTAAAATCAATGAGATGAGCAAGACTCATCTGGTGCCGCCTTCACGCTGGTGTGCTCCCAGACCTAAAAATCTCATCAGAGTGAAATGCATCTTCCCAGAGTGAAATGTCTCTTCCGAGGTCAGAGGGGAGTAATTTCCTCAAGTAACATGCTTTGGCCTCCCTTTCCCTGTGTCACCACACAAACAAGTCATCATCACACGGGGCCTGTGCTGGTTTGACTGCACAGAAGGAGCAGCACCCGACTCTCTTCAACAAGTAGGTGGGGAAAGAGTGAAGAAAGTCTCCACTTCCAGCTGTAAGAAACTGCAGCTGAATGAAGAGCCCCAGAAACGTGGGACCACAGAGGGTAGCATTGAGAAACACGCTCTGGAGGCGGCTCCTCACGGTGTCAGCACAAGTCACCTGCAGTCATCACTTCCTCTGTCTGGAGGTCGATCTCACCTCAGAAAGCAAGAGGCTGAGCATGGCAGGGCTCAGCTGCCCAGGGTGCTGTGAAATCCCCCAGGTGAATTCCTTCATCACACAACACAGGACTGTTCCATGAACTGCTTAATGCCAAAGACCTTTTCTGCAAAATATTTTACTGTATCTTATACCCAAGTGTAAACTTGCAAGGACCAGGAGATAAAACCCTGTAACTCTAACCCTGCAACCAAGGAACCAACAGACCCCTTGGTGCAAGGGCTCCCTGGGTCTCCACATTCTCACTCAGCATCCCAGGTCAGTCAAACCTTGACTGCAGCTTTACAGGCAATTCCTTCTGTTTAGGTTTCTAAGCTGCATTCCTCATGTCAAGTACATCCTTGGGCCATGACTCAGCTCCAAAGGGTAATTTCCTTCCCCTCCTGACACACAGGGCTGTTTCCCCGGTGCCAGCCCAGCTGCCCACCAGCAGCTTACGCAATGTGCCCACCGAACAGCTATTTGCTGCTAATTGCTTCAAAAGAAGAAGCCTCCTTGCTCTCCACTCTGACTCAGGGAGCCTGGACAGCAGCTCCAGGGTCTACAGCCCTCTCCTGATCTGCTTGGGGCTGCTCAGCATCCAGAGCGAGTTGAGGGGTGCCAAGGAGAGGAGTGGGAAGCAAAGATGCACCACTGGGTAACATCTCTGCAAAAACTTTTATAGACAATTTAAGTCATTAAAAAGATAAAACTTGGCAGAAGAAAGCCAGAGGCTTCTTCCCCATTCAAACATGCAGGAGGGGTTTCGCACCTGCCATAAGCCTTAAAAAAAATAAGGAATTCTGTTCTCAGAGTAACGTGGAGTTACACAGCGCTGCAGCAAAGTGCTGCAAGGAAGGCAAAGGCCGGCACGGCTGGCAGGGCTGAGCTGGAGACAGCCCAGGGGATTTCAGTCTTGCAATGCCACCTCGTGGGAATCACTGCAACTCCCACCAGCCTGAAATACAGCAGGCGCCCAAGCAGGAGCTCTCCCAGCAAAGAAAGAGGAGCTTTAACATCTTCCAACAATGCCTGTGGTGTTACGGTGTTTTCCTAAGACTGAAACTCATTGTAACAACAAAACCTTTAATTTCGAGTCCTTCACAGGAGAAAAGGAGTTTTGCACAACTCAAGCTGCCAAATCCAGACAGTACTTCCTCCTACACTGTGGGAACTGAGCTAAAACAAGAGCGTTTTTGGGAAGGCACATCAAATATCCTGAAAATTTAACTTGAGACTGCAAAGACATCTTACTTAAGGCACTCAGATTAATTTTGACTCTATTAAACCTGTTTGGCTGCTATTGTATTTATGGAAGCATTGACATGGAAATTATCACTGCATTTCCAGAATTTAAACATATACCAGCATTCACGTGGAATTAATTGTGGAAGGTGATTCTGCTCTGCTCAGATGAGACCCCCCCTGCAGAGCTGCCTCCAGCTCTAGGGTTCTCAGCACAGGAAGAACATGGAGCCACTTGAGCAAGTCCAGAGGAGGCCATGGAGATGCTCTGAGGGTTGGAGCAGCTCTGCCATGGAGCCAGGTTGGGACAGGTGGGGGTGTTCACCTGCAGAAGAGAAGGCTCCAGGGACACCTCAGAGCCCCTGCCAGGGCCTAAAGGGGCTCCAAAAGAGATGTAGAAAGACTTGGGACAAGGGATGGAGGGACAGGACACAGGGAATGGCTTCCCCCTGCCAGAGGGCAGGGTTAGATGGGATACTGGGAAGGAATTGTTCCCTGGGAGGGTGGGGAGGCCCTGGCACAGGGGGCCCAGAGGAGCTGTGGCTGCCCCTGGATCCCTGGAAGAGTCCAAGGCCAGGCTGGACAGGGCTTGGAGCACCCTGGGATAGTGGAAGCACCCCTGCCCACAGCAGGGGGTTGGAACAAGACAAGCTTTAATGCCCCTTCCAATCCAAAACAGTCTGGGACTCTGTGATTAAACTGAAGTGCCCAAAGACCAGCCCTGCTTTCCAGTGGCAGCTGGAAAGCACCACCACAGCAGGACACCTTTCCACTGGGACCAGAGTCCCCTCCGCAGGGCGAGAGCCTTCCACTGCAGCTCCCCAGCCTGCCCATCTGTCCTTGTCATACTTGCTTATTAACAGAGTTTTATAACACCCAGATGTGTGAAATCAGCAGGGGGATAGGGCTCATCTCCCCCAGCACTCGAGGTTACCAGCACTTAAATCGTCCCCCAACTACAAGCTTCCTGTCCTTACCAGGTGACAGAAAAGCCCATGAGATGCCACTCTGGGATGAGAAGCCACTCTGGGATGAGAAGCAGCTGCATGTGCCCCGCAGACTGTTTTCAAGAGAAACATTCTGGAAGGAGACAGCTCTTACCCAAGTAAGAGCACTGACAAACATCCACAGAGAGCCCTCACAGCCCTGAGCCTTTCTGCACCATCACATCAAGGTCATCAAGCCGTGGCCATTCAGTGCCTCATCAGCTGAGCCACATGTCCACGGCAAGGGAAAAAGGGGATGAAACAGGGATTCAAAGCCTCAGGATAAGACATTGCCTTCAGCGCGGCAACAACCCACTGGCCTCCCCATCTGGGCCAGGTGCACTGCTGTCACCAAACCACAACTGGGGTGTTGCAGCCAGGTCTGGCAGTGGCACTTCCCCATCTCACTGCATCCTCCCCGCCGGAATGGGCAGGAACCATACCCTGGCATCCCAACTGCCCTCCCAGGATCCCTGAACGGGGCTGAGGGCACTCACCACTCAGCTCTGGGGGAGGGCTCAGGTAGAACGTGCAGTAAATGTCATTGTGCATCTGCAGCTCCGCGTTCATGGGCTTCTTCAGCAGGTCCGGGATCTTCTCCTCCTGGAAAGGAGTCTTTTCCAGGATGAGTACAGCATCTGTGCCCTCTCCGGAGAGGCCAATCCTCTGGAATAGGAATGGATAAAGTCATCAGCAAACACAGATCTAGCACTGGGTGGACAGTCTGAGGTCAGGGATCATGGCAGACACCTCGTAGCCCCCCAGTCCTTGTGCCCAAACCCCCTTGCAGGCCAGACACCCATCAAAAAATAAACAGCACATTTGCCTGGAAGCACAGCAGGAATTTGCTCCCCACCAAGGAACACAGGTGGTTTTTGGGGGAGCAGGGGATGTGGGCAATGACTCAGCCCATGTGCACCTCCCCGGATGCTCCCAGGTTTCCTGCTGAGCCACAGCACCAATTTCATCTCTGACACTTCCCAGAAAGAGGGCAGAGGTAGGCATAGGGATTTGCATCATAGTCAGGGAGCAAATTCTGGGGCAGGGGGCACTTACTGCTGCCCTGCTCCAAGGAACCACAGTCCCCGATGCAGTGGCCTCAGCATGCTGGTTTTGGGAGGTGCTGGGTGTGGAACATTCCCAGCATCACTCCTGTCTGTACAAGACCCAGGTGAGGCCTCATCACACCATCTGGGGAGAGCAACAGGGCTCACACCTGGGGCTCCCAATCCTGTCACGCTCACAAGGCAGAGCAAGAGGCCTGTGCCCAGCTCAGTTACTGAAGCAAAGAAGCAGCCTGGAACTTCCCTATCCTCATCTCCTGCTAGGATGCATATCTTCAGGAGACAGGAGTCGAGGCAGCCGCATGGTTCCCACGCCATGCACAGGCAATCTCTAGAGTTATTACAAATTTTCCTCTAATGGCTGTATTGTTTACAGTCCCAGAGTCGGCACGCTGCTTGCAATCCAGTGCCACTCTACCTACCAAGCACCAACAACTTGCTCGAATTCAAAAGCACCAAATTATACGAATGAGGGTTGCAATAAGGTCTCCAGCCAC
>VZRV01003330.1:0-11910 GCA_013398115.1 Falcunculus frontatus
TGTTACAATAGAAGTATATGTGTATAAAATAACATAAGTGACCTAAAGAATTATTGGTTAAGAGACAGTCGCATTGCAGTAAAAAGTACTACAGGTGATAGGTCATAAAGTCAAAACAAAGTTTCATGTTAGATGCTTATTGGACTAGAAAGTTATAAATTGCCATGTAATCTCGAGTCTTGTGACTTTTCCTCATTATGGCGACTTGTTAATAAATCTCACGACCTCTGAGACTGATGCCTTGTTTGTTATTTTTAATGATAAGTCATTATATGACTTACGGTAGTCCCATCCCTTATTAATGAACGTCGGCAGTATTTGAATTGAATCTAATTGATAAGCAGAGAAATAAAAGAGAAGTAGAGCTCTACACTTGGCAGACAGCTGTCTTTTAAAAACAGCTAGCTTAGCATTATTGGAAGATTTTAGTTCAGATTTTACCTGTCACTTTAAATCCTACATTTCCCTGAAGGAGACCAGAAAGGGCCCAAATCTTTAATGGGCAAACCAGGTTAATATTACAAACATTTGTCTATTCTGAAATTAAACCAATAATTCTACATGGAGAAAAATATTTATATGTGCTTTAAATGCAAAAATTTAGTTTAAAAATAAATTAAAATTTGGCCTTTCTTGAAATAGTTTTACTGCTAAAAGCACACTAGTGAAACTATTAACATCAGTGCTAAAGAAAACAGGTATCCAAATAAACATCTTTCTTTGTTAAATATATGGTTTTTTAATTTTTTACTCTGTTTTATTGATTATATAAAAATATTAAGGATGTAGTATTTATGAAAAATTGTGTCTTTCTAGATTATAAACTTTGAATAAAGTAATTTATATAGAAAAGAGAATGGGATAAATTTTGGTTTCAGGCATGTCCTGGTATCAACACAAGTCATGAATTCATGTCAGATCCACTTTCTTTTAAACTTCATGGACAACTTGGAAGCATTCTCTAGAAAGTTTTAAGACAGTTTCTTTTCTTTCCCATGATCCAAAACAATGTCAGTGTGACAATGTTCAGTACTCTTTTTTTTGAGACCACCTGCCTTTTAAAGAGAAATGAACAAATTAGCATTTTTGGACTGCAGACATGCTGTTGAATACGTGATGTATTGGAAAAATCCATACATTGATTATTGTATTTCGTATAGCTGGCAAGGCATTGAATTTAAAACAGCAAATAAATTAATACACCCCATTGCTTCCCCTCTTTCCCTTGCTTGTGGCTGCCCATTGCAAGAATGAAGTTATGGGGGAAGAGAAGATAGAATTGGGTTACAGGCTGTGGGATGTGCCTGCAGGAGCACATGGCAGCACAAAAGAGCACATGGCAGCACAAAAGAGCACATGGCAGCACAAAAGAGCACATGGAGGCACAGAGAGGCTTGAGCCTGCTGGACCCCGGGGCGAGGGCGCGTCACACACTTNAGCAAATAAATTAATACACCCCATTGCTTCCCCTCTTTCCCTTGCTTGTGGCTGCCCATTGCAAGAATGAAGTTATGGGGGAAGAGAAGATAGAATTGGGTTACAGGCTGTGGGATGTGCCTGCAGGAGCACATGGCAGCACAAAAGAGCACATGGCAGCACAAAAGAGCACATGGCAGCACAAAAGAGCACATGGAGGCACAGAGAGGCTTGTCTCTGCTGGACCCTGGGGTGAGGAAGTGTCACACAGCGGACCCCTAGAGGAGCCTGCCAGAAGCCGACCCCACAGAAAGACATTCAGAGGGTGTGCTGCTGATGTGGCAACATGAGATAGATCACGTAGTGAGAATTACCATGTAAGGAAATACCGTGCCTTGGAAAAGTGTATAAAACCAGCTCGTTCCTTTAAATAAACGATTCAGATTCCCTACTGGTCTGGATCCGCGTTTCAATGACCGACAGAACTGACGCAAAAATTGGAATTAAAAAAAATTCATGTCTAAAGGAAAAACAGGGTAGTCAACTGTAATCCAAATGAAACCATTTCCTGATACAACCTGGAATATTATTATTAGGGCGTTGAGCTGACCCTGCTTGAAAAGCACAAGAAGCCCTGCCTTTGGCTGAAAGGCCTTTGATTACTACACAGCAGTATCCACTCTCTGACTGAAAACAACTATCTCATACCCTCAGGGATCTGACATGGGGCATAAATTTGCCACAGTTGTAGTTTATGAATTAGTATTGTTATTATACAGTGATAAGAGACCAGGGCCATTTTGGCACAGAAGTAAGTACTTGCCATTGCTCTTTCCAGGCTCAGGTTTTATTTCCTTGCTAATCTGAAGAACTACTCTTGAGTCAAGTGAGGCAGTCTAAGCAAATCCTCTCCTGTTGAAAACCTCTGAGCCTATATTTAACATAGAAATTAATTGAATGAATCAGATGAGGAACCTAGAAGGTTCCTAGAAGGAACCTGCTGAAGCCTAGGAGAGCCTCATAGGCTCCATGTATGCTGTAGGTGTGTTACAAGACTGCTGGCCTGGGCTGGGGAGCCATGGAACGATAGTTCAAATCTGCTCCCCAGCTCCTTGTTTCCAGGAGGAAGGTCACCAGACACTTTGTTTGCCTCTCTTGCACATTGTCTTCCAAATAACCCACGTGGGGCCCAAGAGGCTGATTGCTAAGTGTTGGCATTGCTGCACAGCAATCTCTGAAGCACTGTTTAGTCACATTCCTGATTTGTGCTCAAGCTTGTCCTCAGATGGAGGCATAGCTGCAGGGGAAAACATGAGGAGATGCTCCTCAGCCTGCCCCTCTGCATGGGGCCAATCCAGAGCCCCATTCCCTGTGTGCTTCTGCCAGAGTTGCTCCTTTTGTGCCATCAGGAGGGAGGTCTCAGGTTCGATGGCATCATTAATATTTACTGGTTTAACTGAAGAGACAGAGCTCCTGCTTTCTAAAAATCAGCTTGTCCTCCAATGCCCTCTGGTGATGGGAACTAATTAGGTGCCACCACTTTTACTGAATCCAGTTGCAAAACACTTATGTTATTTTATTCCTATTAAATATTTTAGGCAAATACTGAGATTCAGCACAAACCAAAACCACTAGTTTGAATAAAACCCTCCCCCTGTAATTGCGCCATCACTTCCTAGGAGTTGAAAAATAAGCACCCTCTAAACACACCATAACTTAGGGAATCTCCAAAGCTTATTAGGTTGAGCCCTTAAATACTTTAGTCCTGATCCTTACTGCAGAGTACGCTTGTGTGTGTGTGGCTGCATGGCTGCAGAAATGCCTTGTGTCACCTTCCACACTTAATCTCCCAGGATGGAAAAGCAGTGGCCCCAAAAGACTTTAGGAAAACAGGTTGCTGAAATGATGACAACAACTTGTATGTGCTGGTGTGCAACTTCTGTCCTCTGCCTGTCAGGGCTTGTATGAGTGAAGGCACAAAGCAGCCAGGAAGCAAGAGGGAGGCCGGGGGCAAGGCAGATAACCTTAATTTGGTATTTGAAAGTCTGTCTGCCTCATAAATGCATGAACACTTTTCAAAACCAGGCTTAATAGGAATGGCAACATGTGACAGCTTACCCACTAGCTCTTTTTTTTTTCCTTAGCCTGACTTTACTGCTACACCATTTGTGATAACAGGGAAGCAGGTAATAACACTGAAATGCACCATAACTGGCTGGTGAAAAAATACTGAAAATAAGCAGGTCAGATTTTCATTTTATGAGCCTAGTGACCTTCTGAGTGTATCTTTTTAAATTGTTTCTTCTACTATTTGCAATCTCTGTTCTTCAAAAACAAACTCCATAGAAATAGCACATGCTTTAAGAACAAAATGTTCCAAGACTTTGCTGCCACAGTGTGCTACCATAGACTGAGAGCGTACAGCTTAGTTACTAACCCATGATAAAGAGAGTTTGTAACAAAATCTACCAGCAGAGCTTTGATTACTGAGGGGGATGTAGATCCCAGTATAATTTGTTAAGGTCCTTGGGCATGCAGATCTGCAGCCCTTAGTTACTTCCTACAGCAGCACAGAACATCTGCGTTGTACCTCTAAAGCCTCTCTGCTCCTGTAGCCAGCACCGGCTGCTGTTCACTCCTGCCTTTCTTTCCCCAGCAGCAAACCAGCTGTGAATGCCATGTGGGATTGCAAAAGCACACCCAAGGTTGTGCTCCAGCCTCCCCCCTGTGGGACACTGGCAGTATGTGAATGTGTGGCAGCTGCTGGCTTTCTGCACCCTAATAAAGAGATCAGGAGCTCCAGAAGTGACACCAACCTTCCTTGTTTATGTTAGCAGAAGGTTCTGCCCAAGACAGGTGCATCAAAGAACATTTTCCTTACCTGTATCAGAGCAGTGCTCAGAGGAAAGAATGGCCAGAGCAAACTGGCCATCAGGGTGTGCATAGATTTACCCCTCCTGCATGGTCAGGGTTTGCAATCTCCCATATTTGTGCAGTGGCCTTTCTAACAGAACTCTTACCTCCACCCCCCAGAACAGCTCCTCTCCCTGCTCCAGGGGTTATCAAGCCGGTTGCCTTGCATTTTATTCATGAAATAGCCTTTTGCTGTAGCCACGCATGTGTCTAACAAATCCACTGGAGCTTCAGAAATAAAGACAAGAACTAGGCATTTTATGAGCTTTTTGGAGGAAGAAGATCCATCTTAAAATTGAGCTGGGCATAAGCAAGGAGCATGATATAAACCTGTGCAGATTACCTCACCCCTGTGCAATGGAAGACAATCTTTCGGAAAAGATGGCTGCCTGTTTATTACAAGCAATTACCATTGGTCATAATCCTTTTAGGATATACATGGAGAATGACTCAGTTCATTTGATGAATTTCACTGCCAGTTTTCCCTAAAGTACTGGCCCAGCAGAATTACTAAGGCTGACCTAAGCTTTTGGAATGAGAGGGTGTTAGGGCAGCATTTGGGTGAGCTCATGGTAGCAGGCAACTAATGGATTGGGGCAGACTAATGTAAAAGTGGCAGCATGTGAAAGCTCAGCAGAGGTTTGGGTCTCCCTCAGTGGGCATCTGCCCACACCATCTTTCTGTGCTTTTTTGGTAGGTCTACAGAAAAAGAAGCTGTGAGCTTTTAATATTCTTGCAATACTTCAAATTAAATGGCTGAGGATCTCAATGCTTTACAAATATTAATTTAGCTTCAAAGCAGGTATGTGAATGGGATCCCACATCTTCACATCTACAGGACATGTGAGGTATGGAGAGAGAGAAGAATAGTTTTCCAGTCAGTGAGGACCATGTCAAGCTCAAGACTTTGTTCAGGCTTGCAGAAGTGATTTACTCCTGCACAAGCAGGCATCAATGGCAGTAAGTAGACATGAATCAGGGCAAAATGTTATGGAAAGCATTGCCTGAAATGCCTTGTAGCTGGCTCTCTAGGGGGTCTTTCACACAGCCTAGAATATATCCTTCATCAAAGGAGCATTTTGTCTGCCCTCAGGTCCAGTGATACCACCAACCTGGCATTTCAGAGGAAGAAAGGGTTTGCTATCTACCTTTTTAATTCAGAGTTAACCCAAATTTTGAGTTATTTTGAGCATTGTCTCTGTGCGGGTGGATGTGTGGATGTTGTTGCTAACAAGATTGGGGTACTCTAAGCAGAGGGCTTATTTTAATGTCTTTTCTTTGCATGCCTCTCTGTGTAAACTGCTTAGAATGAAGCCCTCCTGTGCACTAGATGTGTGCATATAAAACATTTACTACTACATTGGCAGCAGCATCTGGAAGCATCACTATTAGGAACAAAGCAGCGAGTGCTCTCAGCAGGTAGGCTTAACAGCTGCTTCACAGCAGTGGCTTCAATTTTCTGCTTTTGCAGGGCATAGCTGACCTAACATTAACTGTGGGTTTGCACAGTGTCAGGACAGCCCTGACAATGTCAAAACAAGGCGGGGATATTGAAGGAAAAAACTGTCAGGGAAAATTCTGTCCAAGACGGATTGGTGTGAAGTAGCTGGCTCAAAGACCTTGGCTACCTCAAAGTGGGAGCAATGGGAGGGCAAAAGCAGTTCCCACTCCATATGATGCCAAATAAATTGTGTGTTGTTGAGGCATGTTTTCAACAGCAGCACGGAGAGTTTAAGCCATGACAATGCCACATGACTGGTGTGCTGGTGACTAGAACAAATGTAGCTTTTCACATGGGCTCTGTGAACACAGCTGCAGCCGAGTACTGTGAGGATTCACAGCTGCAATTAAAGGCCCCATATGGCAGCGCCTGTGCATACATCAGACTTTCTTGTTCATTTTAACACAGGTTTGTAGACCAGAGATTAAGTGGAAACTTACAGGTTCTTTGTTTCTTCTTGCAGCACCATTTTAAATGCTAGCCATGCCTCTACAAATACCTGGAATAGATGATTTTCTTTCTTTTGAGGTCTGAATAGCCTGTGCACCAATGAATTGAAAGGATGTGATTACAGAGTGAGTTTTGCACTATACTGAACCTTGCCCTTCTTTCTCTTTTGTTAGCAAGCCAGACTAGCTTCTGTAAAGAGTGGTCCTTTTGAAGATCAGTGAAAAGGGAGGGAAATATGTAGAGATAAATAGCTTAAGACTGCACACTTGGATGCTGTGAAACTTAAGTAGTGGCACAACTGAGTATACAACTTTTATCTATCATTAGCTGTCTTTAAAAAGATAGGGTTATGCAAATTTGATTTTCTGTAGGAATAGATGTTTGGGATGTGTCGTGCACACATGGCATATTAATTATAGCAATAGAAGATGCAACTACTAAGCATCCCCATCTGCTTCTCAACTGAGACAGATTATTAAAAATCCCTGTGATAGAGATAAGAACTTAAAAGAGTAGTATCCAGATGCTTGTACACATGTACACATTAACCATGTCAGTTATTCATCCTGAGTGACATCAGGTTGCCATTCTGTTGCTTGCTGCAGTAGCTGTTGACAGATGTGATCCCTTACATCCCAGAGCCCAAGTCCCACTCCATGGCCATGCACATACACAGCCATTGTTTCCACATTACGGTCTTGCTGTGCCACTGCAAACTTGTCAGCTGGGTCTCCAGAGGGCAAGCACTGTTTGGTGAAGGTGTTAACACAATCTAGTCAGACAAGATTTTGTCCCACCCCATCAGATCTCAACTGAGTTTGCCTTTATACATTATACATACATCCTCAGGAAGGAGGAATATTATTTCTCCCTCTTCTCTCTTTTTCTCCACTGCCCTCTCAAACACCTCTGCATTCCCTTGGTTATTTTTACAACTGGTCCATGCAGTGACAGGCCAAGGATGAGACAACTCCCTGCACCTACAGCCTCATGGTCTCTGCATCGTGACACATCTTCCCAGAAACAGCAGGACATTCAGTGCAAGGAAAGAGTTTGTTGGTGCTGTAAGCTGAAGACTCAGAAGCCAGTCACATGAGCTGGCACCTTCAAAGGAGCATCAGAGTCTATATTCTCACTGGCTGGTCCCAGAAGTACAAATGGTTCCCAGAAATGATAATTGGTACCGGTTATTGGATCATGTTTTAATGGAAAGCTACAATTAACTCTGCACATCCCTCAGAGAGACCAGATTGCAAAACTGCAAGCAGACAGGAACTCGCTGTTAACAAGTGTCAGAGTTTCTAATTTGAGTTTAGTTGATGCCTATCCTTGGTCTTAAAATCAAGAACCAAACACGGTTAGAAGGGAAAAACGGGTTTTACCTCGGTATTTATTTTAGGGATCCTTGGTGCACCCTGTCCAGGTGGAACACGCTGGAATGCACATCGAAAAAAAATGCACACCCAATAGTTCAGGTATAACATTATAGGCCTTACCAATTAGCATATCTATCAAAGATTCCCCAGTGAGAGGCTGAGCGAACCCCCCTCCCCAAGGAACCTTCCCCACCCTGGACAGGCCTATCTTAGTTCACAAAATGTGTTCCAGAGAAGACCTTGGTGTCTGAGGCTTCTGAGATGTTTGGTCTCCTGGATTAA
Organism: Falcunculus frontatus; assembly: GCA_013398115.1. Taxonomy (NCBI): domain Eukaryota; kingdom Metazoa; phylum Chordata; class Aves; order Passeriformes; genus Falcunculus; species Falcunculus frontatus. The sequence continues at coordinate 7,939 of VZRV01003330.1, forward strand.
TGGAATATTGGGTCTATGTTAGTTATCAAACCTGAAGAATTAGAAGTATGTGGGCTAAAAAGCACTTAAGAATACATAAAAGTTATATAAAAGAGTATATAAAAAGGGGTATATAAAAAAGAAAAAATCATCATGGCATCATAGTCACACTTTTTACAGTAGGTAAGTCCAGCATTATTTGTGTGGATCATCTTGGCTTCCTCTCAGGCTCACATGGATGCTTACACAAATGAAATCAAAGCCTCTGAGTAGCACAGGGGGGTCATAGATTAACGAGGTGATAAAAAATCATACAGTTCTGTGCAGCACACACATGCTAACAAAGGTTTTACAGTAAAACTTCTCATTTATTACAACTTCTGAAATGAGATCCTTCTAGCAGAGGGATCTAGCAGACTTTTAGCTTTAGAAGTCCTCAGTCAGTGCTGAAAATTAATCTTCACTTTCAGATGGGCAAATAAATATTGGCAAGGGCATTGTAGAAACAAACAAACAGCAAGATCCAAGACTCTCCTTGACCTTTTTCCTTTACCAGGGGATTCTTCCGAAGTCCTGGGATTAAACTCTAGCACACTGTGTCTGGTGCTGTGCCGTAGCCCTGTAAGCAACTCAGGCTTTGGCTGAGCAACAGACAGGTGCAGTGCAGAAAGAGGGTCACCCACACAGCTGGAAGCTGAGAATAAGAATAAGCATATGCCTTATTCTTATTCTTTTAGCCCTCTGCTTTAAAAATTGCTCACGATGAGGTGAATGAGGGGTAGGTAGATGTAGGGGTAGGTAGATGCCTCTGAAAGATGTTTCACAGGAGTATCTTTGGCATTGTAGCACCCAAGAAGTGCAGGTCAGTGGCTCCATCCCATCAGCAGGTATGTTCTCTGACACACACACACTCTTGAGATCTTCAGTCATGGTTGTGGGACTGAAGGAGCATGAAGGATAAATTTGTGTCTCCAGTCACTGCTAAATAAGTGAGAGTTGAGGAAAATAAGCTGTAGTAGAAAGGAGGTTTTAAAACTTTTGTGTGATTTTTCCTACCAGGAGGAAGCCCCCGGAGAGGGAAATTAAGGAAGAGTTCTGACTGTCAAGTACTTTTGCATAACCATGTGTCAAAAGCTTGTCTGCCATATGAGCTCTAAGCCAAGGCTCTGGGATGTGCATGGTTATTTCTTAAGTGCCAGACACTGACTTGGGTTGGTATAATATTTCCATTCATTTATCTCTCTGCTATTTTTTTAATAAGAAATCTCAGGGGACCCTTAAGGTAATAGAGGGAAAACTCACTCACTGATACGCTACCCAATGTCTCTTCAGACACCTGATACTAAACTCAGTGATGTGTACAGTAACACAACCATTTTTCTAATCCCTAATCTCTCCAGCCACAAGTGGGACTGGAAGTGACCTGAACGACTCCAGCCATTTTCACTGCTCTACTATCCAGAGGCTTGCAAAGGCAAAGGCTGCAAGAGTGTTCAGGCTTGCAAATGGCACATCACTGGAAAACTAATGCAATATTATTTTGAGAGAGAAAATACCAAGTACCAAACCCCTACTCAGAGAAATTACATGAGAAACCACTATGTGGAGCAAGCCACTAATTATTTGGCAGATGAGAAAACTGGATTCAAACTAGTTGTTACCTGAATTTCAGATGCCCATGCTACCCCATTAGCTATTGCTTTGCCTCTCTCAGAAGTCTAGACATGGTACAATTTGCTGTAAATCAGATGCATAAAACCACCAGTGAACTTAGTAAAGTGATGATGTGAAGACAAAAAGACACATCCTTTCTCTGTCATTGAGAGAAAAGTCCACCAGAGTTGCTATGCTTCCATCTACCTTATTCCTTATTTTACTCCCATCTAGTCTAAAGTCTTGTGGCCTGTGAAAAGAGTACTACAAATTTCCCAGGCTAAACAAGAGAACAGAGTGTAGCTCAAATGTCATTACTGACAACATGCGGTGGTTTGTGGATACAGAGCAGATACAGAGCCTCTCTAGCCATTAGATTAGGATGGAATTTGATTTAGAAAACAGAATAGCTTCTAGGTAATGTCTATATTCAGAAGGCTGGGAAATATTATAAACTTCTTCAAGCTCAGGCATGGCAAGCAATTTCCAATGTTACGGAAGAGGACAGTAAGAAATGCGCACACCAAACAAACCTTATCTGTTACACAAGACCTTCTCCACTGATCAGCCATGAGAATTTATGGACTAAAAGTTAAAACTCTGCTTTGCACTGAAAACTTTTCTCACCACTTACTCCATTACTTAATGTGAATGCTTCTCTGTGTTTCCAATATTCACTTTAGAGGTTTTGTCACAGGCAGGCAAATGACTGAGATATAGCAAGATGCAGGCACTTTTTGTTTGGGAAAAAAAACCGTCAAGGAAAGAAGAATCTCAAGAGTAACTCAGGTTTTTGTAGCCATGTGAGATTCATCTCTTTTACTCCTCCACTATCTCTGAGGAAAGAGAGAACTGAAATACAGAAAAGAAAAATTCTGACACCCTCAGCAACCATCAAGCATGTGAAAAATACGTTTTACAGTGTTGGCTTTCACAGATGTGTTGTGCATTGTAATGTTGGTTTTGTGGGAGTGGCTTTGCTATTATGGGGGGAGAAGACTAGGTGTTGACTTTCACTGGGGCTTAGAGCTATTTTTAACATGGACATTGTATTAAGATGGGAGGGTTATTGTAATTGGATAACATCTGGCCAATGAGGGAATTGAAACCTTTTGAATGTATCGAAGAGTAACAACTGCCCTCAATGAAGAAAACTACACATGCTCTAAAGAGGCGGGACGGGGGAGGAGTTAACTAGTTTTTATATTTAAAATTATTTATAAATATGTAATTAGCTGATGCAATCACAGGGGTATAAAAGGCGGGACCACCATTTTGTGTGCGTGCCTCTGGCCATGCCTCTGTCTGTGGCTATGCACCCAGCGCTGTTATCTTTTGTTTTGTTGACTTTGTTCCTTATTAAATCTTTCTAATTTTAATTAAAGAGTGAGTTCTATTTCTCACAAAGCAGTATTTATTATTTGATGCAGGCCGCAAGAAGCCATAGAGGAAAAGACGCATATTGTTGGTACTAGGAACTGAATGTCATCTGCTCAGGAGTGTCACTTTGTACAGAAAATCACGCTATGAAAAGCTAGTATCCACAAAGGAGACAGAGGAATCCTGCAACTTTATTCGAATAAAGGGAGAGAGTCCGCTGGGACACATGCTTGTGGGGTTTCTCTCTCGAGGTTTTGGAGGGCTCAGCTTCCTTTTATCCTAAACTCCCAGCTGCATGTTGCCCTCTTCCTTTCCCCATTGGCTGAGGTACTAGGAAGGTACAGCCTTCCCGAACCGCCTACCACATATTCCCCCTGTTATAAGTGAACTTTGAGTGAATGGCATTCGCATTTAAAGAAAGAAGTAATCATCGGGTTGAGAGTTACAGAGTTGTAAGAAGCAGTTGTGGTAGTGAATTGAGGTTATTCTATTGNAAATTCTATTGCCCTGAGGCTGCCAGTGTGCTTCTGGCCGCTCCTGTTGACGGCTGAGCAGCTAAGCGCTGCACTTTGTTTTGTGCAAGGCAGACCGCTGCAGTGGTTTCTAATCGTTCTAATTGGTTCAACGTTTAATAAATTCCTTAAAGAGTCACGATTGTAAACTCATTTCTTACACCCCCTTGAACCTACTATTTCACCGCAATGTTCAGAAGTTCAGGCTTGTCCAGACCCACTTGTCTGCTTCAGGAGCTAAGCTGTCTGGGCCCTGTAACAAACCTGCTACCCGAAGTTAGTAGAGACATTAAGACCCATTTCAAAGACGTTAACACCCATNAGGAGGTCCTAGACAGCGAACCAGCGAAAGAAAGCCAATCAAGATGTCCCAGACAATCATGAGCCAATTCCAAGGAGTTTGGTGGGAGGACAACTGGGCGGTCTGGGGAGGGGGAAGGGGGGGGCG
>VZRV01003330.1:11920-115967 GCA_013398115.1 Falcunculus frontatus
GGAGGGGGGGGGGGGGGCTAGGCCTTGGGGTATAAATTCTATTGCCCTGAGGCTGCCAGTGTGCTTCTGGCCGCTCCTGTTGACGGCTGAGCAGCTAAGCGCTGCACTTTGTTTTGTGCAAGGCAGACCGCTGCAGTGGTTTCTAATCGTTCTAATTGGTTCAACGTTTAATAAATTCCTTAAAGAGTCACGATTGTAAACTCATTTCTTACACCCCCTTGAACCTACTATTTCACCGCAATGTTCAGAAGTTCAGGCTTGTCCAGACCCACTTGTCTGCTTCAGGAGCTAAGCTGTCTGGGCCCTGTAACAAACCTGCTACCCGAAGTTAGTAGAGACATTAAGACCCATTTCAAAGACGTTAACACCCATACCTTCTCCCATCGAATTGTTTGTAAAGACATTAACAAACATCTTCCCTCTCAACTTAAACACAGTCATGTCTTACAGAGCACTCAAATTGCACAGGGAAGTCTTCTGTCCATACTGAACGAGCAGCTAGGAAGAGCATGTGATTCTATAAGCAGAAAGAGGCACACAGTCTCTGCCCTGCAATATATTCATCTGTATAGCACAAGCCTTAAGCACAGTTTGTGCATCTGAGAGGGACCAATTCGAATTTATTTATGCCTCAACGTGTGTTATAAATGAGGTGAAAAATTACTCTATGGGCTGTACATGTGCTGTGAGCTATGTCCCAGAGAGACTTTGCCTGACAGCCAATCAGGGCAAAGGAAGCTTCCACGAGCAGGCTGTAAGCAACCCCCCCCCCCTTACCGATAGGGCAGATCCCCGGATGCCTGGGAAGAACGCCCCAAAAACTGGGCTATGGGAGTCTTAACACATAAAAGCAGTTAACTGCAAACCAACGTGCGCCATTTTTCTCTGGGTTTCTTGGAGGCGGGTGTGCCCCCCGCCCCCCCTCACCTTTTTCTCCCTGTGGTCCTGCTTCTTCCCTGGCTGCTTTTCCTGTCTGCACCTGTCTGTCTGCCCTGCTTCACCGCTTCCCTGAGGCAGCTCGACACCATGGCAGCCTAGTGCTCCGATGTTCCCCAACGGAGCTGACACCGCCTGCATCCTAACCCTGACAACCCGCAGCTGCTCCACCCGTAGCCACGGCAACCTGTTTGTCACCAATGGAAGAGACACGCAGCCTGCTGCTGTTTGGAAATCGCACCAAGCCACCACGGGAGCCACGCAGACTCACTGCAGCTTGCAGCACACACTTTCCATCTACCGAGCTGACGCTGATGGAGTGCCCTGGGGTACAGCGGTAATGATCTGTCCCGGTGTTCTGTTTCTTCTCGCTTTCTCTCTTTTCCCCCTTTTGCTCCCTTTTCTATCCTCCTTCGGTAGGAACACTTACCTTTCTTTATCAATAAACGGTTCTCAGGTACAATATTTTCTGCTTTTGCATTTTATTTTCGTCCAAGAAATCTATCAAAAAGAGTCCTCCCTGACTCCCTGTCTTGGGGTGAGTTTATGATGTTGTATCCCCTATCGCCTGCCCTATGCCAGACATGAGTTCTGTACCTTTAAGAGAGAGCGGGGTGGGGGGAAGCCAGTGGAATTCTTTTGGCAGCCTGTGTTCAAAAACACAAATAACTCGCTCGCTCTTCTCCCCAGCTGTCGGCGTTTTGCAGCAGGGAAGAGAGGTGCATTCTTTTGCTTTTTAGCTAGCTTCTTGTTCTTTAGCTGAAGCAAGGAGTTTTCCTGGGACTTTGGCTGCTTCTTCTTTCTTCTGGAACTGTTCAGCAATGCCAGAACATCACTGGGAGGCCCCACACTGCGGCCCAGAGGGGCCAATGCTGCACCCCAGCTCCAGAGGGAACAGAGCCACACCTACGGACAGGACTCTGACTTTATGAGGTTTTCTCCACAGCAAGAGGTTTTATTATTTAACATTATTTTTTTTTCCTTCCCTCTCTCGTGCCTGCGTGCACCCTGGTTGTTAAACAAACAGTTTTGGTTTTTTTTCACTTTCCTCCGAGAAAATTCTTTCTGAACCTGGTGGGGGAGGGGCTGCTGAAACCTGCCTTCTGTCAGAGAACGTTCATTTCGGATGTTTCCTCCAAATTTGTCCCAAACCAGGACACTCCCCTTTTATAGCAGGATGGGACAGCATCCTATGATATTATGATGAAAGAACTTGATAACATATATGTATTTTTCCCCATAGCATCCTTTCTCTGGATTTCTCCATCTAAGCCAGTAGACAGGCAGTCAGCCACATAAATCCTTCAAGTTTCTGAGCTAAGGCTTCTCATCGATTCTGACCTGCAAAAGGTCACCTGCACCTGGTGAAGTACCTCAAGTAGCCAGTAAGGCATGGAGGAGACAGGAGTTGTAAATTGTCTGCAGAGAGGCTCAGGCTTCATGAATAAATGGCCCAGCCTCCATTAACCCACTTAAAGAAGTATCTTGAAAATTGGGCATTCAAGTTGAAGCTTTGTCAGTCTGTCAAGTGAAACATTCCCAAGGAAATAGTTCAGTGTTCATTCCAGATAAACAACTTGGACACATGTTTGTCTCTTTCAGCTCTGGGTCTCCCTGGGTTTGATAAGATAGTTCTTGACTTACCCAGTCTCTGGGGTTTTAAAAGCACAGTTTTTGTGGCATTATTTGGGGTAGTTCTGGTCCTCCCACAGCAGAAAACCAGAGGAAACTTCTGTCCAGCTATCCAGTAAAACCCACCAACCTAAGGTGTTCATACCTAGACAGCCCTGAGGGCCTGACTGTCCACAGCAGCCCTGAATTTGGGAGTCTCCTATAAAAACTGGAGATAAATGGCTGCCTCTACATGTGCTGATGTCGCAACTTTAATCCATAATAGCACATCCATAATGCTAGAGCCCCTCAGCAGAGACACAAGCTGTTATAGCCCTAGCCAGAAATATCAACCTGTCTGACAAAGGAGCAGTGATAACCAACTTCAGCAATAAGAATAAAATGACAGTGTTTTAAATGTAAATTGGATTAATAAATTATATTGCTGCTTTGTTAAAAAGATGAAGAAGTTTTCATGTGTTAGAGGAGCCATTTTTTTGTTACAAATGTCTGAAGGAACAGGTCAGGAATCACCAAAGAACAGTCCAGTCTGCCTTGATTTAAGCCTTCAAGTACTGTCCTTCCAGAAACAGACTATGTTGTAAACACACTGCAGGTTAAATAAGCAACAGTGTGGAGTGTAGAAAGGGTTATTCCTTATTTGAGCATTTCAAGTAGTTTTAGGAAGCAGTCATTCCCTTTTCTGTCTCAATAAAGCTTGTCCTACTTAGAGATGCCAAAAGCCATTTGCTATGAGGTGGCAGGACCTGACCTCTGGCACAGAGGGCAGTTGAGCCTGGCACACTGGGAGCCTGGGAGGGCTCAGTGCTGAGGGGAGGGAAAAGGATCAGAAGAGTAAAGAGGGGGAAAACTGTAAGGAAGGGGCAGGAAGGCAGATGATGAGGGATGATGAGAGATGTTTTGTTGTCTTGTTGATTTAAAACCAGCGAGAATCTTCCAAAATCTCAAAGATACCAAATCTCTGGATCCTCTAGTTGCCTTGAGCAAGCAGCTCCAACAGCCCTTTGGAAAACAGTCACACCTTGCCCAACCATCTCCTTCCCATGGGTGACAATGTCCTGGTGCTACCAGTTCCTGCATTAATTCCGTAACCTTAGGAGCACAGCTGGGATTCACTGTGATACTTTTTGTTGTTTTACTTAGAAATCTTACAAACTTATGTTTAAAGAGAATGCTCTTCCAAACTGAAATACAAAGGAAGTAAAGGAACAGAAATTGCATGTCCAATCTCACTACATTATTCTGTGTGTTTTGCTGCTTTCATTATGAGCTTGTTGCCAAAGGATCGTTACTAAAGTCAGAGTAGTGCAGGGAGATTTAGGGTATTTTTTTCCTCCCAGAGGTTGGCATTAAATAATAAGCAAGGCAAGGGATTGTATAAACATTAATACCATTAGACTGTTGGATGTGGAGTTAATGTTTAAGGAGAGCAAGCCAGCAGCATCAAGCCCCTGCTTAGACGAAAATAAAAGAGGCAACGAGTCCTAGCCACTGCAACCAGTCCTAGTAGCTGGAAGAAGCTTGAACAATGCCTAATGGATGTGAAGACACACTGTGAGCCCCAGTACGTCTGCTTGCCTGTTTAGACAGTTATTAAAGCTGAACATCAGCCTAGAGGTGCCTCTGCAGTCTGCCAAGTCTAAACTGATGAGACGCCCTAAACACTGCAGCCTACTAAGAGTTTGCTAGGGATTGCTCCCAAGGTGGACGCCTCGGCTGAACCAAACTGCTGGCAGCGGATGGCCACTATGTTTTCCACTCCACAAGGGGCACTGGGGAATCTCTCAGTAGATGGCTGAGCTCTCCTGCAGCAGCCTGGCTTTGGGTAATGGGTGGGTGGGCTTTTCCTAGTTTGATGTTAAACTTTCCCCCACTTCTTAGTATCCAACGTGAAATGCTAAAACAGTGTGTTTACCATCATTTTCATTTAGGGTTGCTCTGCTGTTCTTAGAGCTGCATTTGAAATTAATGCAAATTACACTTTGAACATTTGAGACACTGTGTGATGTTAAGAACTCTTGACAACAATTCCGGCACTTGATATTTGCCAGACACTTTAGTAGCTTCAGCCCGAGACTCTTAGTTCTCCTGCTGCAGACAGGATAACATGCCTAGTGCCATCACTGCTGCAAAAATATATTAATTAATGGGGGAGGAAGCTGGATGCCATGGAGAGGGAAGCACAGAAGCTCTCACCACTGTCATCCTTGTATGCAGTGGAGGGTAGGAAATAAGCAAGGCCTGAGGCTGTATGTGGAATGATCAGGGCAGAAGGCAGCACTGTAATCATAGAGGAAGGCATGGGCCCTTGTGAAAGAAGAGTATGTGGTTATGCAGATAAAGGCAGGAGAAGAACTTGTGCACAGAGCTGGGCACATTGCAGCTGGAGGGCGATTTCTTATATTTGGAGAACTTGTAACTTAGCATTTTTAATGCAATTTTGGCCAAAAGGTGTGCTTTTAGTCTGAATGCTGCTGCCTCATATCCCAATGAGTGCTCACCATACTACCATGTTTAAAGGTCCTCTCGATCTGCACTTTGTGTGCATAAGTCACAGCATGCCCTTTTCCTTGCTCTCTGTTCTATTCCCTGAACTCTTGTTATCTTTCAGTAAAAGGGGCACCTACTACATGTTCCAGCTCCACAGCCTCATCTCCTTTCTGACTACTAGGTATGTTCATAGCTTAAGCACATCACCTCTGATAACTCCAACACCATGTATGCGCTGATTATGAATTAGTCTCTTCAGGGACTCACAATTAGTGAAAAAAACCAGGTACTTTACACAGGGGTTCCTATTGTGCTCAATATTTACTCTTTCCTTTTCGGAGGGTTGAGATCAGAATTGTTTTAAGTATGTGGGCTTTAAACCACAATCTTCTCTCCTAAACAGCAAAACTACAGACTGTTCTGTAGTTAAGTTAACCACCTATGATGCAGAGACAAGCCCTTCTGTTCTGCTCAAGCTTCCTGTAAAAATCAAACCTGTCGGAGTCCAGAGCGCAGGGAATATTTCTCTGCCTGTTTTGAAGGGTTCTACCCCCTGGACAGCACCGCATTTGACCTTCGTCCATGGAAAAAATTACCTACCCTCTGGGAAGAATTAGTAAGTACACCAGTATGAACTAGCTGTTAGAATATTATGTATGATTGTCACAGGGTGAAAATTTAGAGGTGTTGGGTTTGTTAAAATAGTAAATAGATAAGTAACAAAAATGCCAATATGGAGGATTGTTGTTGTTATCTACACCTTTTTCTCTTCTTCTACAACTCCATATTCTGCAGCAAAGGTGGATTCAGAGGATTGGGTGAAAAATTCCGCAGTTCCTCTTCATGTGACAAAGTTATTTAATGAGCATTGGTAGAAAAGTAAAAATATCTTTCGTTTTAGGTGTTCATTGGATAATTTACCTTTAAAAGACGGTGTAATCTTGACAATTCAGCTTTTCCCGCTGGCTTCTCCCTCGCATACTCTCTCTGTAATGTTCAGGGTCATGTCTGTGACTGTTTCTTTGATAAGACCTAATAAATAACTATCTGAAATCAAGAAGCGTGGAAAGTCCCATTCGTCTCCTGGATTCCAGGCAAGGACTTGTCACAGTAAAGTGACAAAACCCTCCCCAAAGCTGTTGAGATTAATAAGTTCTCATGTCAATTAGGTCAAATACTAACTTCATTATCCTACCGTTCAAAGGTTTCCAAACTCTCTTTCTGCAGGCATATCTAATTATTTTGGTTTTTTAAGTTGTAGCTGTCCTGTTTTCCTGGTGGGATGCTGTCCCTGCTTTCAGCAGCACTGCCTGGCAGCATGTGGCTGACTCTGGCTTACTGAGACCTTCAGGTGGGAAGGGACCCCCAGAGGTCCCTAGTACAGCCTGCTGCTCACGACAGGGGCAGCTCTGAGGTCAGGTCAGGCTGCTTGGGGCTTTAATAGGTCAGTCTTTAAATGCCCCCAATGATGGAGACTGTAGAACCTCTCTGGACAATCTGTTGCACTGCTTGGCTGTTCTCATAGGGAGCAAATTTCTCTGTATGTCATGTCTTATGTCATGTTTTCAGTCATACCCATTGTCTTTTGTCCTCCCTGTGGAGCACTGTGAAGAGCCTGTTTTCATGGTAGCACTGCTGTAAGTGCTGGTGGGCTGCTGCTGGGTCCCCCTGAAGCCGTCTCTTCTCTAGGCTGAAGAAGCCTCATTCCATCAGTCTCCTCACAGAGCCCCAGCTGTCTAGGTCACCTCCAGTAGGATGGAGACAACTGCTGTGCTCCCAAGACAGCTGTCTGGAAGACCTAGAAACACTCTGTGTTTCCTTTAAGGTGATCCCTGCATATTGTCAAGCTGTGGTGGAGAGGAAGGTCCCTGCAGTACACTGAGACATGGTGGTGACACATCGTTACATCCCCTGGGTAAGAGCTCCAAAATTGCACCCTCTGCTTGGGGCTGTCACCCTTCCTGCAACACTGAGATCCAAGAATGTGATTCTGTGTGTTTTGTGAATTAAATTCTTCAGCGCCATGAGGGGGAAGTCCTGCTTGTCCAACACAATTTCCTTCTACAACAGGGTAACCCACCTAGTTGATCTAGGAAGTAGACATAACCTTTTTGGACTTCAGCAAAGCTTTTGATACAGTCTCTCACAGTATCCTTCGGGACAAAATGTCCAGCACACAGCTCGATAACTGCGTTATGCAATGAATGGGTGAGCAACTGGCTTACGGGTCAGGCACAAAGGATTATAGGGAATGGGGTGACATCAGGCTGGTGTCCAGTGACTAGTGGGGTTCTGCAGGGCTCCATCCCTGGCCCTGTGCTCTTCAACATCTTCATTAATGACCTGGATGCAGAACTCAAAGGAATATTAAGTAAGTTTGCTAATCACAGTAAACTGGGAGGAGTTGTCAACTCCCTCGAGGGCAGAGAAGCCCTGCAGAGAGACCTCAACAAATTAGAGAGATGGGCAATCATCAATTGTAGGAAGTTTAACAAGTGAAGAGCCAGATCTTGCACCTGGAGTGGGGCAACCCTGGATGTACAGACAGACTGGGGAATGAGAGGCTGGAGAGCAGCACTGTGCAAAGGGACCTGGGGGTCCTGGTTATCATGACCACTCCTGAATGTGAGTCAGCAGTGCCCTGGCAGCCAGGAGGGCCAGCTGTGTCCTGGGGGCATCAGGCACAGCATCACCAGCTGGGCAAAGGAGGGGATTGTCCCACTCTGCTCTGCACTGGGGCAGCCTCACCTCGAGTGCTGGGGGCAGTTTTGGGTGCCACAATATGAAAAAGACATTAAGCCATGAGAGAGTGTCCAAAGGAGGGCCATGAGGATGGTGAAGGGCCTTGATGGGAAGCCGTATGAGGAGTGGCTGAGGTCATTTGGTCTGTTCAGCCTGGAGGAGACTGAGGGGAGACCTCAGTGTGGTCTTCCACATCCTCACGAGGGGAAGTGGAGGGGCAGGCACTGATCTCTTCACTCTCCCGACCAGTGACAGGACTCGAGGAAACAGCCTGAATTTGTGTCAGGGGAGGTTTAGGTTGGATTATCAGGAAAAGGTTCTTCAGCAGAGTGGTTGAACAGGCTCCCCAGGGAGCTGTCACAGCACCAAGCCAGACAGAGTTCAAGAAATGTTTGTACAGTGCTCTCAGGCACAGGGTGGGATTCTTTGGGATGCTGCTGGGCAGGGCCAGGAGTTGGACTCAATTATCCTGATGGATCCTTTCCAACTCCGCATATTCCATGATTGTGTGAGTCTGTGGTAAAAGCAGAAGGTCAGCGGTCCCTGGTGTGGGAAAGTTGTAGGGGTGTCCTGACGCTGCTAGGGACCCTCAACGAGGCCGGCTTTGTGACGTGAACTGCAGCAACGCCAGTGGGGGTCAGCGGGCCGGCGGATGGACAGCGCGGAATGCGCTGGATGGCCAGCGCTGAGTGGGCTGGCGTTCTCGTGCCCTCGGTGCCGTATGTGGGGACACATGGAACCAGTCCCAGCCCAACGCTGAACTCCCCCGACCATTGTCCTGCGGGGCGGGGTCGCCACACCCTCGCGTCCCCCCTTGGCCCTGGGGCGCGCTCGGACACGCCCTCAGGGCGGGGCGAGGGTGCGGCCCCGCCCCCGGGGGTGTGGCGGAGGCGGGGCGTAGAGCGTGCGCGCGCGCCCGCCTGCGGTACCGCGGCTGCGCTTCGCCCGCGCTTCGCCCGCGGCCGCCGCCATGGACAGCGACGAGGAGACGCTGGAGGAGATCGTGGAAGGTGCGTGTCCCGCGGCTCAGGGAGCGGGGCCCGCCGGCGCCGGGCGCTGCTGCAGGAGCTATGGGGACGCGGAGCTGTGGCGGCGGCCGGAGCTGGGCGCCCGGGGTCGGGCGGCAGCGCATGACATCAGCGGGCTTATGCAACAGACGGGCCGGGGCCGCGCACGTGGCGGAGTTTGGCCGGCGGCGGGGCCGGGGGGGAGCCGGGGCCCCGCTGGCGCCGGTGCCGGGCGGGCGCTTTGGGTGCCTTCTGCCGCCGAGCGTTCCGGCCACAGCGGGAGGCTCCGCACCCTGGACGCGGGGATGGCGGCTGCTTAGCTCTTATTGTCAAAAATAACTCATGACCGTGGTTTTCTGCCGCTGCTGTGCCCCCGTGCGGGCGGTGGCCTGTAGCCCGCACTCTCCGGGCGGTGCGGCCGGTGCCCGGTTCTTCCCCTGGCGGCTGAGGGACGTGGGGATGCCCGTCCTTGGGGAGAGCCCAGGGAGCCAGGGCTGCGGTCACATACGTGCAAATGGAGAAGGAAAAAGAAAGAGCGACTCCAGAAAGACACTGTTGCCATGTCCATGGACAGCAGGGCTGGATCCATCCGTATGGGAGCTGGGCAGGCCACTTTATAGCTAATATACACCCTGTGTGTGCAGTTCACCTCTCGTGTGTGGATAACTAACCCTTGAAGAGTTCTGAACCCAGAGGCAAATGCCCTCTGGAAGTGAATTGCTGATGGAGGCTTTAGCAGGCAGGGATGCAGCTCCCCAGCACGCTGTCGTCCCGTGAGGCGTCTGGGAGCAGGGAAACAAAGCATGGCATCTCTGTGGGAAAGCACCGGCTCCCCAAAGGTTCTTCGCAGAGGGACCGTGGTCCTGCCGCAAATAGCGATCCAGGGTGTTCAGCAGCTAAGACAGGGAGCAAGGAGCTGTCTAAGATGCGGGTAATGCCCATGTTCGCCGTGGGCCGTGTGTCTGCTGTGGCGGAAGGATTAGGCCTCAAAGCCTGATTTGCTCCGGAGAAGGTGTCTCGCACGGCAGCTTAGTCTGACAGCAGATGCGAGCTGAGCAGCTGCTGCTCGGAGCTGGATTTATTGTCTAGGTATGTGGTGTCGGAGCCAAGGAGAAGCTTTGTTGTGTAGAACATGGGTGTGATGGGAGCGAGGCTCTGCTATGAATGGGGTGTGTTCTGTGCCTTAACAGATGTGATTTTCCACTGCCTTTCCTCCCCACTCCTCAGATCTGTGGATTGCAGTTGTCTGGGGCAAGGAGTCATAGTTTTCATCCTCATATCACAGATAAAATGTTCTGCTGTATCCTGGATTTGTTTAGCATCTCCGTGGGCTAAGGAAACAAATTTTTTAAGCATGTTTTATTCAGCAGTGTATATGAATGTGTGTGTTTTTCTGAGCAAGACAGAAGCAGGGTGCTCTTTGGGGCTGAATAGGATTTTGCACTTAGCCAAAGGAAGTTAGAAATACCATAGAAATCAGCACTTTTATTTTTCTAGGGGGGAGTTTGGTTTATTGTTGTTATCTCCCAAACATCCATCTGGCATCTCTGTGGACAGAATCTTTTATTGATGATGCATGCTGTATGTCATCTATTAAGTAATAGTGATACTGACAGTAAAGGGCTTTTGTCTTTGATTTGTGTACATCAGTGGTTTTGGTAAGTGACCCCATTGTGAACTAGCCCCTATTAGGGTAATTCCTTTTCTTGAAAAGTTTGTTGTCTGAGCTTAAGAGGAAATTTTGGGAGACCCCTAATGAAGCAGCAAAAGTGAAGTTTTACAATAATTAAAAAATATACTTAGATGGTTTGGGTTTATTTTTTGCAAATGGAGGAGAGTGGTGAGAAAGGAAAGTGGAACACACTGCTCCCCATGAAACAATGAGGATTTTTTCCGTTGACTTAATCTGAAACAGAATTAGAGCTGAAGGCCTCAGCCCTACAGAAAAAAAGTTGTATTTATGTTATGAAACTTGAAATTACTTTTTTTTCCCCATGTTGTTGACTAAGAGAAACTGTTTCTTGTTTTGTTGCAGTGGTGAGGGGATAGTTTCATTTTTTTTTTTTTAATAAGGGGAAACTTCTAGCACATTAGAATAATTGGATTCTTTGTATTGTGGCTGAGATTAAGACCCTGTATAGAGGCCATTGGATCAAAGCTGACCATTTAAACCTCTGAGGTAGTCTGTATCCTACTGTGCAAAAGTCCTGACATGTGTTCTGTGTACAAGCACGGCAGCTTTTGTGTTGGGCTTTGCATTCCAGCAAAATCTTGACAAAGCTGAATGGTCACAGAGAACAAAGTTGCCACGGTTTTTTGTTGTTGCTTTGGGTATTTTTTTCAAACAGTATGATGTACCAATATTATCAATGTATTTTTTAAATCCAAGTGTTTTATAAAAGTTTTGCCGCTATAGTGAGGGGGAACCTGGTATTGTATTGTTTAGGGTTTGTTAACTTACACCAGTGTGCCTTTCCTATATTGATAAAACTTTTAATTAAAAAGGCTTTTAATTAAAACTATAAATGCTGACATAGTTTTTGGCCTAGAAGGGGTGTCCACATCAGAAATGTTACTGACCTTTTAGTTAAATTGGTCATTAATGTATTGCTTATTAATATTTAACAATTAATAATAATTGGTTTAGTGTAGCTAAAACTTGTCCTTTCTACAAAAAGGGGTGTCCTGACAGAATGGGAGGGAAAAAAGCCTTTCTTCTCTTTGGAAAAAACAGCTTCTGTTTAAAGAGTTCCTCTTCAAAGTAATTAAAAGCCTTTAGTGATAGAGCTTTTTTCCTTCCACCTTTTGCTCTCTCTTTTTACTCTATTATTTCTCTCATTTTGAACTGATAAGGAGTACCTGATTGGTTTTACTAACTTCTCAAGCTTTTAACTGTTTTCAATCTAGTTTGGACCGGGGACTTGAAGTGAGAGCACAGTCATGTGCAGCTGCAAGAGAAACTTTGTGGAGCATGCAAGGGAAGGGTGAGGGAGGGAATCCTGGCTCTTGGATGAGTTCAGATTCCTCACTGTTATTTTCTCCTGTACACCTTTCTAGGTGCATTTCCATACTCAATAAAGTCTGCACAGCTTGTTCCCTCGCTGGGCACAGGACTCAAGATCTGGTAGTACTGAAGTGCCTCTTGTTGCCTACATCAGCCTGGGCTGTAAATCAGTACCCCTCACACTGAAGTTTGTTTCTGCCTTTCCATATGTCTGATGAACCTTTTCCGTTTTGGGCAAATTTGGTCAGGGAAGAGCTTGACTCAAAGCCTGAAGAAGTGGATGCACATATTGTCACTCATCTCTAATAGGCTGTGTATGCATCACCAGGAGACTGGGGAAATCAGAGATAGTGTTTTAGTTAGAAGCATGGAAGAACATAAATATAGGTTAGGTGTTATTTATTTGACAGTTTTTTAATGCAAAATTTATACCTGTAAAATGTCACTGTGGGAGCTGTAGCATCTGCCCAGGTGTATCCCTGTGCTGAGAGCAGCCCTGCTGAGCTCTGCAGCCAGAGCTCACACAGCTAAACCAGGCAATAACCATCGTTAAAACACTTTTCTGTCATTTTCCTTTGGCTTTGAAGAGGCAGTTAGAGATGCAATAGGAGCCTTATTCTTTAACTTAGTAGAATTGGCCAGTTATATTCAGTAAAACACAAACCATGTAGGTGAGGATCCAATTGTGTAGTCTCTGCTTTCCCTCTGTGCAACAGCTGTAATAGGGAAAACTGTATCAGGTAGGGGTGGGAACAGGATGTAAAGTCAGCACATCGGAAGGGCACTGGAGAACAGCATTAAAAATATTAAATACCAGGTTGACTGACATATTGCAAGGGCACAGCCTTATGAATATCACATACTTTTATTTCTTTAAATTCCTGTGGATATGGCTGCAGGATGGCACACCCGTATTATCATAAGGCACGTGTTTATCAAAAGAAGAAAAACAAACCTTTTCTTATCCTGTTCTCACCAATAAATACATGTTTTAGATAAAAGAATTATTATACTTTTGAAGATGTATGTTAATATAAGTTAGAATAATATAAACCTTGTTTCTTTCAGAAACAAGTTTTGCTTATTATTCTCTTCTCTCTCCTGTCTCTCATCCCTTTTCTTTCATCCTTATCTTTTATTTTTATTGTAAGCTATGTGTTACAGAAGTACAAAGTTCAATTGTACAGAATCTCTGATCACTGTTCCTAACAGCAATGGTCTGAATTACTGTTTTGTACTAGGGAGCTATTGCATTTCAAGCAGCTACATAATGAAAACAGGTTTTAAATCTTGTATAATAATTAATGTGTTCTGTTGCTCTTTGTTTGGATTTTATTTCAGGGCATCTAGATGATGATGGGCTGCCACATGGATTCTGTACAGTAACCTATTCATCGACAGACAGATTTGAAGGAAACTTTGTGCATGGAGAAAAGAATGGCCGGGGCAAATTCTTCTTTTTTGATGGAAGGTACATTCTGACTCTTTGATTTTTCTTCTGTATTCTTCCTTCTGCTTGTAGGGATGCAAAACTAATCTACATTGATTGTATGCTGCTGAGTTTCTGGATAAAATTTCTGATTAAAAACTGTAGCTGAAAAGTTTGCTGCTGCTGTAGCCATTCCTGTGGTGGCTTTGTGTGTATGAGAGGTGCCTGTAGTTGTTTCCTGGAGGGATAATGCAGTGATGTGAGCTCTTTTAGCACTGTGAAGTAATGAGCTGATTAGAAATCGTAAGAAATGGGAGGTGGTCAAAACTATTGAAAAGCATGCTAACAATGGCTTGGACATCAAAGTTCTTAACTGCAGGTGGAGTTCTTTGCCTTACAGAGCAACACAGAGAGTGCAACTGGACCAGGAGCTCCCTGTGCCAGCCCTCACACACAGACATAGGACCTTGACAGAGAAGCTTGCCCTCTGCTTTGTCAAATTGTTTATCAGTTAAAGGACTGAGTTAAATACAGATTTGTTAGCAACTCTAGTTAATCCTCTTGTGGCCTGATTTACTTTCAGAAAAGCCCGTATTATTTCCCCTCTTTTCACTGGGAATTGTGACAGTGAAATCGGGCTAGTATGTGCCTATGCACGTGTTTTCTTCTCTGATACTCATTATGAGCACCTTCCAAGTCTTCCCACTGCCACCACTGCAGCATTCCTGTCTGCAGTTGCTCAGAATTTCCTCCGAGGGAGCAGCAGATGTATAAAATGACACGTTTCTTCATGGTTTTGCAGCTGTCGGTGACACTATGAATAGCAGCTGTTAAAATGACAGTCGTGCCGGGTCTACTCTCTTCCTGCTCAGCAAAATTCTGAGCAGGGACAGAGGAATTGTGCTGTCTCAGTGAGTCAGCTCCTTGTCTGTACTTGCCTTTGCACTTGCTTCATACTGGGGATTGTGGGGTTTTTTTCATGAGAAAGATAATATGTGTATTCAGTTATGCAGAAAGTGATCAGGCTTCCAAGCTTGGATGAAGAAAAATCCTCACTGTTGTTAGTAATGGCCTTATTAAATCTTCTCCGAGTAACTGAAAATCAGTACTGCCCAGCAGCTGACTTCTCTAAAATAGTTTTGGGGTTTTTTTAAGTCGTCAGACAGCATCTTTATGGACACATGTACATAATGTTTCTGTGCTGGTGGATGGTCTCAGCAGAGTAGTTGCTGATTGTACAGTCAGATTGTACCTGCTATTTTGTTTGTAGGGCTGTAATCCAGGGTACAGGCAGTTTAGTGGGAAGAGTCAGGTTGCTGGTGAGCCTTTTCTGTACTGCTTAAGTGTTGCCAGCTCTTCTCTTTTTTCTTTTTTTTTCCTCTCTCTCAATTTTCATAACCCTTAAAAAAATGGAACAGTTGGCCACTGATGACTTCAGGAACTAGCAGAATGAAAATATGCAAAAATAGTCTGCAATGTGTTTTCAGAAAATGGGATATTTTCATTAACTATTATATATTTTAATTTAGCTAAAGCAGCCTTAGCTGAGCAGTGACTAATTACTGAAGATGTCATTTATCTAGCTATGCCCAGCTAGCAAGACTAAGTTGCTTTCTGAAATGGATGGTTCAGGAATCAGGATGTGTCGTAAGAATGACCTGGCATAAAACCGGACATGCTGTTTCCATTAAAAAACTGTGCCATGGGCAAGGCTGAGTGCTCATGAAGATGAGCAATAAATATCCAAAATGTCTCAAAACAGCTCTCCCTTTGCAGAACCTGTGCAGTAAGCTAGCTGGTTTCAGCACTCCTGGGTGTGTTTCTCTTGCAGGCTGCTGGGTAAAGGCTGGCAGCTGTACTGCTGTAGCTCTCTCGTTGGGGAGCAGCTGAGTCCTGGCAAATACAGGACTGGCTGCAGTGTAAGCATTCTCATTTTTTGAATGTTGGGGAATAGGACTGGCTGCCTGGCTGCCTTGTTTCGTCAAGGAAATTTTTCCATTTACTGGAATAGCTGCCTCCTGCCTGTTGATTATTTAAGGGAACGGAAACCTGCAATGAAATATCAGTTGGTTTTTTCCTCCCTGTTCAAGAAAATGCAACAAATCGCAGCATATTCTTTAAGAGAGAGAGGTTTCACCTCTGGCATACTCCCTATTTTGGATTGTGGACTTGAACTTTCCTTGGTGCCAGTGCTTCTGGAGTGTACTTTGCAGAACACTTCGCACTATAAAGGCAGGCATGAGAGCTGTGCTTGGCACAGAGCTGCAGCTGCCCTTTCTCCTTAATCAGAAACTCCTATAAACTGACATCTCCCAGAACACAGTAGAAAACTATTATTTTCAGGGAAAAAGTTTTCAATGTTCCCATATAGAGGGAGTGAGAGATGAATGGATCAGTCTCTATCAATATTAACTTAATCCCTGGAAGGATAATCCCTGGAGTAAGTATTTCCCCCCCCAGTTCATATCACTGGTTTAATTTTTAGGTAAGGAGTATCTTCAATCCCTTCTAGGCGTAGTGGATAATGGGAAGACAGTACATCTGATAAATCTTGACTTCGGTAGAATTTATGTTGTCAGAAGTATGACCAACTGAGAATCAAACTAGAGAACTACAGGCTAGCTCGAGGTTCATATTAAAAAGGTTTTGTTTATGGAAGACACAGAAGCTATTTATTTCTCTTTGTGCTGGTCAAGTCTTAGTTGCAATTGTTGTGTTTGGCTGCAGACACCATACTTTGAGAGCTTAAAAAGAGAGAAGGGAGGGAGCAGGGTGGAAATAACTCAGAAACTGAACAGCATAAAAGTTTCAGAGAACATGACTTTTTAGGTGAGCTTGAAGGACACAGACTTCTTTCTTAAGGTATCATCCTTTTGATTTCGTTAGATGAGATGGATCTTTTGGACACTGTTTGGAGCTTAATTCGAAGAGAGAAAACGTAGAAGTTTGAGTTACAGTAAAAGAAAATATATTCTTTCCAGGGCTGAAGCACTGTTGTGATTTAGCAATGTTTTAACTTCAACTAGTGCAGTTAAAGGTAACAAGACAGGATTTTTGGTGGTTTTCATTACATAAACTGGGGGTGGCTGCTTCTCCTAAAAAGTAATTCTAGATGTGGACGCTGTGTGTGTTGTCACTCCAATGGAATTCAAATCTAGTGATCTGTGGTAAATTAGAGGGGAAAGTGGCATCATTTATAGTTAAGTAAGGGCACTCATTTCTGGTGGTTCCCTCATCCTTCCTTGTACTGTGGTGCCGTAGCTATCTGTGCAGCTCTGTAGCAACCTGGATCAAGAAATCCATTTGACTGAAAAGTAAAATAGTTTTCCTGCCCCTTCTTGTTTTGCATCTGGTGTGCACTGAGGCTTTTACTGTAATGTATTTTCCCATGGAAACCTCATCCAGCTTGCCGAAGTTGTGTAAAAACAGAGCATGAAGCAAGAAACGAGAAAGTCAATTCTGAAAAAACATTCCTTCTAAAACTCTTGCAAATCTGTTTTGTAAAACATAGAGTCATGTGCTCACAAACACTGTTTGGGCTTATACCTTAGATGTCTGCATCTGAAAAAGAA
The DNA here is from genome assembly GCA_013398115.1 of Falcunculus frontatus. Lineage (NCBI taxonomy): Eukaryota > Metazoa > Chordata > Aves > Passeriformes > Falcunculus > Falcunculus frontatus. Next base: position 28,733 of record VZRV01003330.1, read on the forward strand.
TTACGCAGTGAAAGTATGTGTATGCTGACAGCTAGCTGTTAGCTAACTGTGCTGAAGTAAAAGCTAAACAGGTTGTTTTCCCTTATGCTAATTCTAACATGAAAAGGAAATATCAGAATAGACCCTCTTTTATGGTGATTCTAAAGGGTTTGCAAGACAAAACCAAAGTGAAAATTTTCTTTGTTTAAATCCAAGTGCAGCACTAGTTCTGTTTGACAGGCTGTGCTCCATTTTAAGAGGAATACCTGAAAAATACTCCGCTTTTAGCGGAGCCTGTACAAATGGCTGCTAAGTGTACTGCTGGGGAGCTGACGCTGAACCGTGGCAGTTTGCAGTTCATGCCCTATCATGGTTCATCTGTACAGCAGCTCAATTTCATCTCACCAGAGACATATCAGTAAAGGTCCACACGTAGCAAGTAGAAAATCCTACTGTGAGAGTAGCCTGCTTGAGCAAGAATTCCTTCTTTGACCAGGAGTGTCCATTTGCTGACTATTCCAGCCTACAGAAAATGCCAAGCATGTGATTGAGATGAGTGATGCTGTGTCCATGCAGCACATCCTGATGAAAGGGTGCTTACAGCTGTTTTCTGCCTTTGGAGCTCTGTAGAAAGAAGTTCCTGGTTTTCGCCTTGGCATTCCAGTGTGTTGAGGCTTTGGGTTCACCCCTGAGAGGTGAACAGTTTTCCACTGCTGTTTTCTTTCTCTCTTCACCAGCACCCTGGAGGGGTACTATGTTGATGACGCCCTGCAAGGCCAGGGAATCTACACCTACGAGGATGGAGTGGTCCTTCATGGCACCTACGTGGATGGAGAGCTGAATGGCCCAGCCCAGGAGTACGACAGTGATGGGCGACTGATATTCAAAGGGCAGTATAAAGACAACATCCGACATGGAGTCTGTTGGATTTATTACCCGGTAAACCTGACCACCTGCTCTCCTTATTGTAGAATTAGGTACCTTCTTTTCTCCCCAGCTGAAACAAATACCCACCATGACCCAGCTATCTAAAAATAAGCACACAAAGATCTGTGCATTCTGGTTTTGGATAATCCAACACAAAGTTAAAAGTTTTTGGTGTTGAATGTTTGCCTAGTAGATGAGATTCAGCTAGGCTGCAAGATGCCCTCCACAATTTTCATCTTCCAGGAAACCCAGCCCCTTGGAAGTGCATTTATATATAATTTGTATGTAATGTAAAAATAGGATGTCTAATAATTTATGCATTATCTCTTTGGGAAGGCTGGACTAATGATTTTGCCACTTTGTAGTGCTAGCTGCAGGTGAGGAGCATGGAAGGCATGCAAGTTATTGTAACCTGCTGCTTTTATTAGAGTAGGGGGAGAGACTTTGTCTCTGTTTCTGCAGGCCATGTTGTGAAGTCTGGCTTTGCCCATCACATCAGCTGTAACTGGTGTGAGAGCTGTGCCTCTGAGTGGAGTTGTGGACAAGTGATTTGCTAATTAAGCAAGCCGGTGTTTCATCTTTTTGAATTTGTGTGTTCTCTTACAACCATGCTAGTTAAGGCAATGACTGTTGTACTAGTTTTTAGGGAGTTTTTAATGCAAATTTTTAAAAAATGTCGTTCCTATTCAGCCTTACATAGTGGAGTTGAACCTTTCAATCTTACCTTGTGCCAAGAAGGGGGTAACATCTGCATGTAATTAAGCTGCTGGTCAAAACCCAGTCGAATTCTGTGCTACATATGGCACAAACTTTAGTTGCAGTTTGATTACTAAATGCTTACCACCGCTGGCTGTTCATTTTATTTACTGGCTTTCACTGTTGCCATTAAGCATGTATTAGGATCAACAAATGCTTGGTGTATGCTGCCAGAAGTTTTTCAGTCCTAGTGTATAAAATATACATTGCTGACCTTTCACTTCATGTATCTCCTGCTTCATCTTCCAGCTGACAAAGTGTTGCTGTACCTTTTGGAAATGTGGATAATTAGAGGTTGTTTATCTTTATCATCTTGCCAGACTAAAGGATGCAGTGTGTTCCAAAAAAACTTCTTTGCCATGGAACCAATCGTTTCCTCATGACTCTGTGCAGGATGCTATGTGCACAATTTTTTCCCCAGACTTAAGGTTCACTGTTGCCTATTATAGCATGTTTGAAACTCTTTCATCCTTGGAGTTAAACAAAATGGTGTCACTTTGAAATAGAGCCTGTGCACAGTGGTCTTGATATAAATCAGTTTGTTTCCACATCATACCTGCTGGTCTTGCTCCAGGGTGTTATTTGGAGATGCTTCCTTGTCTTTTTTGAAGTAAATACCTGAAGTGGTGTCTCGGTTTGAAAGACAAGTGTCTGCCAAGGAAGACGGGAACCTCCCTTCTCTCCGAATTACTGTAACTTTGAAATTAAGGGGCTTTCAGGCAAAGTTATAGGAAAAGGAAGAACAGTTCTTTACTAGAATATATATAACAAGACAAACAAACAATAACTGTGGCAGCAGCAACAGACAGAACAGAACCCCAGCGCCAGCCTCTCCCGGCCGCAGCCCCTTTCCCCTTCGGTGCAGTGACGCTCACAGCCAGCAGGGGGCGCTGGTGGCTCCCGGCCGGGCAGGGCGGGTGCGATGATTCCCCCGCGCCTGCAGGGGGCGCTGTGGCGCGAGCTCAGCCGCCTCTCCCTCATGTGGTAGTGGTGGGCGAGCTGGAGGGCGAAAACGGGCTGCAGCAGGAAACCTCAGCGTGGTGGCTGGGACAGCAGGGACAAGCAGATGCCGGATTAGTAAATGAAATCTATCAGAAACTCCGTAGCTGTAACAGGAGCTGCAGGGTGTCCTGGCAAGCAGGAGGTGCTGGGATATAGTGTAGTGAAAAAGCCCAGAGCAGTGGTAGAGAAGCGGGAGGGCTGGGCAGCATCAGCCAGGCTCCCAAACGCGACTGGGAGAAGCTCCCTCAGAGGAGCTTGTGGTCCCAGGGTTTCCCCTGAGGTACCCCAGTAGATGGTGAGGGGCCTTTCTAGTGAGGTAGGGTGTTAATAAGGTCCCAGTGCAACGTCCGCTCTTACAAGCGGAGCTTCACTCACAGTAGGAGAAGACACCAGGAGACGGAGCCTTGCAGTGATGGCAAATTCTCCCCACAGTGACCGCAGCCTACTGTTTCTTAGCAACAGATGGGACAAAATTCAATGAGAGAAACAAAAGGAAAAATCCTAACCCCCCGCAGGTGGTTAGACCTGTGCTAATGTATGCATCTCATTCTGCAGTTCTGGAAATAGACCTAACCTGAGCTGCAGGCAAATCACAGATGTCAAAGCCCGGGGCTGAAATACGTAAACCTTGGCGAGGAAAAGTTTTACTGTTGTCAGGATAATCCACAAACGCCAGAGGTCTGTGTCCAAAAAGGAGACAGAGGAGTCCTTCAACTTTATTCGAACAAAGGGGGTGAGTCCACTGGGCACACACCCACAGGTTTTCTCTCGCGAGGTTTCGGAGGGCGCAGCCTCCTTCTTTTATCCTAACTCCCAGCCACATGTTGCTCTCTTCCTTTCCCCATTGGCTGAGGTACGAGGAAGGTGCAGCCTTAGCGAACCGCCTACCACATATCTCCCATTGAACCTACTGTTTTACCCCGAAGTTCAGGCTTGTGCAGACCCATGTTTATTTCAGGAGCCAGACTGTCTGGGCCCCATAACAAACCTGCTGCCCAAAGTCAGTATAGGCTTTAAGACCCATTTCGAAGACTTTAACACCCATCAAATTGTTTGTAAAGACATTAGCACACATCTTTCCTCTTACTGTTGATGCTTTCCACAAACAGTTCTTCTCACTGAGCACCACCTGATGTTGGGGGACATTCTAGGAGAGAGAAATTCTACAGGAATCATTTTTCCTTAATAGTCTCAAGTCTTTAGAGGTACCATGAATTAGCAAGGCAGTGTTAATTTTTTTCCTCCAGCACAGTATCATAGTAATCAAACTTGGACATCTGTGTGGCTTTGGTCCTTTGTTTTGCACACTGTACACATAAAACTTTCACCAAGTGAAATTGAATGTTTGTGTGACATGGAAGGAAAGACCTTGGGTTTTGCCTATTCCAAATAGCATAGAAAATCAGTTTTATCCTAACTAGAATGACTTCATCCAGCTTCTTCAGGTGTCTGTTTCTCCCTCATTTTCATAATTTCACATCTGAACTTACTGTTCCATTTTTTAAAAGTTGGGGAAACCCTTTTCATTTACTGAGGGTGTTGCCTAGAAAATAGATCTTCCCAACATTTGAGTGAATATAAAAGCAAACCTTTACTTGAAAGCTCTCAGGTACTCAATATGGCGAAAACTGCACGTGGTACAGTAATTCCACCATTTTTCTAAGGTTTGTTGATTAGTATACCTATCATATATTGTCCAATTAAAAGGTTAGTTGATTAGGTAATAATTCCTGGGATTTTTGCCCCACTGGAAGCAGTCAGAGGCTTCTTTTGCCCTCCTTGTGTTATGACTTGTCCAGATTCTGGTTGGAAAACAGAACGTCCTTGTAGTTAGTACTCTTCTTGGAGTAAGACTAAAGAATATTTAGGAATGTGTTTCGAAGGTTAGCTTATTGTTCCTAAATGTAGGGAAAAAGGATAGGAAAAGTACTAGAGGCTACAGCCATGCATTTGCAATCTACAAAGCTACAAATACATGAAAAATATAAAAAGCTAAAAATCTTAGGCATCAAGGATAGTAAAGTATAACTAAATGTTTTGCCTTTTCTTTCTTGCATGTGCTCTCAGGATGGAGGCAGCCTTGTGGGAGAAGTGAATGAAGAAGGGGAGATGACTGGAGAGAAAATAGCCTATGTGTATCCTGATGGAAAGACTGCATATTCTGGAAGGTTTATAGATGGAGAAATGATAGAAGCAAAACTGGCAACTCTGACAGATGTTGAGGATGGGAAACCTCAATTTGAAGTAGTACCAGGCAGTAAGTTCAGCTAACACAAACTTGTATTCCTGCTACCAGCCCTTTGCTGCAGACAGCTTGGTTCCTTTGATATTCCCCACTGCAGACTGGCTATGATGACACAGGCTGTTAGTGAGGGGCCCTTTCTCCAAGTCACAGAGTTGGGCAGAGAGGAAGGTGGTATTTGCCCTGGGAACAGATGGGAAGTGCCCCCTGCATGGTCCTGCCCAACTGCATTCCATAGCCCTTCTCTCACTCCTGTGCTCATGGGCACAGTCCTGCTTGTCACACACCCCTCTGCCCTCTGTGCCAGCTGGAAAACCTGCTCCATTCACCCTGTTAATGGTGGCACAGCTACAGGCAGAGCCACAGTTAGTGAAATAACTGCAAGAGGAGAGGGGGGCCCTGATTTGGTTGTAGCTCTGTCATCTGGGTTTGTGCAAGTCAATGTTTGCACTGTGAATGTTCTGGCACCTGCGTTGCTGGGCTGAGATGGGAATTAGTGAACCAGATTCAGTCACTGTGTAACAATCTGATTCACCAGCACCCCTCAGCATGTCTAGTCCTGCTGACAAAAGTGCATAGGGGCAGGGTACTGCCTTCTCCAGTGTCTTGAACCTATAGTTTTGGAGTGGGTTTGTTCCTCTGAGGTGTATGTGATGTTTTGGAGGAGTGTGGGTTAAGCTGCAGTAACAAGCGGGGACTGTGCTAAAGCATTTATTGCTCTGCCAGCAAAAATTGTCTCGCTTGATATGAAATAGACACATAAAGCTCAATGAAAAGGTGTTGACCAGGAAATGCATGTGAGTTTATTTTTTAAATCATTCAGTTATGATGGCAAGTCAAAATTTACCTTAAAACTTACTTTCTAAGACGGTGCAGTTGTGCTTTGTAAATAGGATGAAGTTACACTCTGGAGGAAGCTGCCTTCAGCCAGAACAAATCCTGGACACCAAGGGCAAAGGCCTTTTATCAAACTTTGTAGTATTCTGTTCTGTGGGGTTTTTTCCCATCTTATTTCCACCTTCATCTTAATCTATCTCCAAGATAGTCCTCTGTAGGAATAAAATTAGAGCTGTACCACTGAGTTGCTTATTAATGGCAAGAAATAAATGACTGTAGCAAGGGTGCTTTCTGATTACTGAATGTTATCTTCTGGCTGAAGTCTTCAGGATTTGGACTAGAAATATTTCGTATTTGAAGTAATCAAGTTTTTGCCTTTTTTGTTTTTTTTTTTAATGTGCTATTGAATATATCCTTTTAAATTTTGCTTTACTTTTAAATTATATTTGGAGACACTGGGAGGGTCAGTTTTGAAAGACTATCCAGTCGTCCTCTACAAGTTGGTAATTTGAAGGACAAATGTATCACCTTTTTGTGTTAGTACTGTTACTCTGGAATGTTGAGGGGAAAAAGTAATCAAGAAGCAGTATCTCACTTAAGGCTTTTTACAAGTGCAGTTCTGTTTAATACCTTTTTTTGGAAGTGTAACATTTATTCTTTACAGCCATTAAAGTTAAATTTTTGAATATCTTGATTAAGTTAAGGATTGCATACTCTCAGTACTGCCAATTAGTTTATTTCCTTCATTGATTTCTTGATTTTTTTAGGCCCAGTATACAGTTTTGACAAATCTACTTCATCCTGCATTTCTACAAATGCCCTTCTTCCTGATCCTTACGAATCAGAGAGGTAGACTTTTTTTTCTTTTCCCCATATTTCTTTACTGTTACATATTTAGGGCCTCATTTTGCAAACCTTTTCTCATCTAAAACTCAAAAGATGTGTAAGGGTTTGTAAAATGGAAGCCCTGCTCTGTGTGTACCTCAACTGCAGGCCCTTTCTGATACTCTGAAATATCTAAATAAGTGATTAGTAAAACGCTTGCTTTAATTTGCATCGAGTACTTGAAGATGTGGCGCTTCACCTTGAGAACTCTTGCTCCTCAGTGCATGTACATACCTGCAACCCCAGCTTGGTGGGGACTTCTGGGGTTCTGGTGTGTTATTGAGGGTGTCCCTGAATTGAAGCCATCATTGTGGAGTAATAGTAGATTGGCACTTTAAAAAAAAAAAAAAAATTCAAGTTAGCCCAAACTTCCCACCAAATCTCAGTTTTTGCAAAATAGAGAGAACATATGGTAGAGAGGAAGGGAAGGAGTTCCATAATAATGATGATGATGATGGTGTTTTGTTGTTATTGTTATTAGCTTTATGGTTATGCTGAAGTATTAGGCTTTATCCCAGTAGTGTTGTACTTCTTGAAAATTAAAACTGCAGCCAGCCACTAATTCCATGCCCTGTTCCTCTTGTAGGGTGTATGTGGATGTCTCACTCATTTCCAGTGCTGGAGAAGGATTGTTTTCAAAAATAGCAGCAGAAGCCAGTACAGTGATGTCTTTCTATAATGGAGTGCGAATTACACACCAGGAGGTAAAGAAGAGAAAAAATTTCTGAATTTTCATTGCTCCTTCTGAAATTTTCTTTTCATAGTAGGACCTTACACCCATCACCTTCCCACCCTTGATTTAACACAGTGGAGTTTAATTGAAAGAAAGTGCATGCTCATCTATGTACAGATTTTAAAAAGTGTGGGTTGCTTTTTTTAATGACTTACACCCATGAGAAGCTTTATGTGCACATATTTTGAATGTTGGCTTTCAAACTGCTGACAAAGTTGACCCCTCCACACAGACACTGGATCTTTTGCCTTGCAAACTAGGTAGACAGCAGAGACTGGGCCCTCAATGGAAATACAATATCCCTCGATGATGAAACAGTCATAGATGTGCCAGAGCCCTACAACCACGCTGCCAAGTACTGTGCCTCGCTGGGGCATAAGGCCAATCATTCCTTCACTCCTAACTGCACCTATGACCCGTAAGTACAGTCCTGTGTTTTGGGGCAGAAGCTGCTGTCTGGGCTCACAGGGGACCCTGGGCAGCTGGATGAGGAGCAGTGGTGGGCTGGGAGTAAAGAGTTGAGGCACTGAAGGAGTTTCTGTTCACCTAGGCTGAGTTGAAAATGGGCTGGCATTATAGGTGCTTGATGTCTATTGGGACTTACCATGGAGTATCTTGAAGTTTGCAGCTTGTTAGTTTTGTCATGAACTGTATGAGTTGCTTCTTGATTGTAAATGCATAATCACAGCTCTCTAAATCGTAGCTTGGCTAGACCTGCACTGTATTTGCTGAACTACTGATGCTTTGATAAATCAATATTTTTTGCTCTTATTCCTAAGTCTTTATGAGGTTGACTCAAGTCTGCTAATTTGATATCAGATTATGCAAAATTGCTCTGCAGTGAGTGAATTTTGAAATTGTAAAAGGGGCTGGCAGAGTATGTGAATTGACAGCTGAGCCTAGCGAAGGTGGTTTTTTCCTAGGTTTATTCATCCTCGTTTTGGGCCCATCAAGTGTATCCGTACCATCAGGGCTGTGGAGAAGGATGAGGAATTGACAGTGGCTTATGGGTACGATCACAACCCTGTGGGGCAGAATGGGCCAGAAGCACCGGAGTGGTACCAGCTGGAACTGAAAGCTTTCCAGGCTGCTCAGCAAAAGTGACATGGGAGCGCTTTTTCCATTCAGCAAACTGAAACAGAAACTTGGATCTATGCACTACCTTTATACTGAAAACTGGACGACCAGGGATTGTTCATGCTGTTGCATCATAACTTTGCATTCTGTGTTAAGAGATAAGTTTCTTGCATACTAACTAGGTTTGACTGTGTTACTCATAGCAGATTTAAAAATTAGCTAGCGTTGCACCAGTCTTATCTGAAGAAATTATTTAATATTCTATACAAGATGTGGTATTCTTCGGTAGCTTCTGCTTTTGCACCATATGCAAAGATGCCAAAAGACTAGAAAGAAACTAAAATGGGTATATCATTCACTTTTAGTCGGCAGACTTAGTGTTGCTCTTTATCTGCCTAGGCATTATTGTGCAACTGCATTTTGCATATATGCCACTTGTGATGATAACAGTAATATTTTGATATTCTCTAATAGTAGCATAATTTTGCCTTTTTAAACCTTTGATCTGAATCTTGCAATAGAGCAGTTTATTTATTAGCATATAGGAGGCTGGGTTCTAACTCCCCTTTCCTCTTGTCTGAACGTTGTTCTTTCTACAAATCCTCTTTTGCAGGAGAAAATCCTTTCTAACTAGTGGAAAGGCTTGTGTGTGTATGTGAGAGTGCTGTGTGTTGGTCTCTGTGGCTCTCTAAATAGTATAGCAACAAGTCTAAACCTAATATTTATCTAGCCTTTATGGCTGGCTTATTTTATTTAATTTATTATTATGACATGCAAATGAAGCTGTTCTTTGCATGAAGATTTTTTGAAAAGGAGAAAACAGATTTGCTGTTGACAGACTTTCAGAAGTACATGTTCTGGAAGGCAAGCACATTACTTGCATCAGTGTCCATGAGTTGGTTTGTGTATTTCACCTGTTCAAGTGGCCAGTTCTCAAGGCAAAAGATCCTTGGGTCTCCCATGGATTCTCTGAAAGGAGGTGCATGTATTTGGGGGCAGACTAGTGCTTGGTGAAGGAGAGCTGTATCTTTTCTGTGTGTTTGCTTGACGTAACAACATAGCCTTATAGCCATCTTGTAGTAGTTCTGGTTTCAGACACAGTGAATTAATATAGTTTGAGGTATCAAAATAAGAATTTTTTTTAGGAAAAAAAAAGATTTTTTGTAGAAAGAAAAGATATTAAAAGATTGTTTTTGAAAGACAAACAGTGAATGTAAAAACATCACTCGATGCTCATATTTAGAAACAGCAGTCAATCCATAGCTTTGTTGCAGTCAACAGTGGGGGCTTGTGAATACTCATCTGCAGGGCTATGTTCTGGGGTTTTTCAGGGGTAGGGAAATTGTGCAGTTTTTCAGATACTGTGCTGGTCTCGCCTAATGCTATATAAGAGAGAAGTAATGTATTATCTGGATACTGGAGCCTTTCTGTGACTCTGATGTTCTCTTTTGGGTTTAGCAGCTTAGGAGAAGCTCAAATGCATTTGCAACACTTTCTTTAAATGTTTGTAGTTTTAAAAAGTTTGTATATATGTAACGTAAGTGATTTGGGTATCAGACCTACCTTTCTATTGCAACACATTTTGGGTGCTTGCTTGAACTGTTGGAGGTATCTGGCTGTCTGGGGAGCTGGGCAGAGAGAATGTATTGGGTACCTGCAGGTAGAAGGATGAGGTTGCTGTTACGTGCAGTCTGAGAATCCTTGCTCTGGTACCTGAGGAAAGGTAGGAATTACTCATAAGAACCTAGGGTTCTAAGCTGGGGCTCTGTTTAGTCCCTGTGGCTGCTCACAAACATTTTCCATCACCTCACCGTTTCAGTTCATACAGAAGCTACTCTGTGCATGTGCTGGGATGGGGGACAAGCAGGCTCAGGCTCTTGTGGCACTCTTTCAGCGGTGATCTGCACATGAGCTGTGACACCTCTCATCTCCTCTTGCTGGACGCTCATGTCGCAGCTTTGCGTCTTGTCCAAGTCAGAAGTGACAGCTCAGGGACTAACCTGAGTGCACAGAGACACAACTAACCTCACAGGTGAGAGAGAGTTGGCAAAGGTCAGTCAGCTGCTCAGCTTCAGTAAATTATTCTTGAAAAGAAATATGCATGACTTCATCTTTCCCTACCTGCCCATGGGTAGGTCATCAGCCACTTACAGGAAAACCTCTTGTAGGGAGCTGTCATGTGTATCTTGGGGATTATTCTGCCTGGATCATGAAGTTTGCAAAGTTGAGGCTTGAGTTTAGGTGCAGGGAAGAGCAGAAGGAAGATATGACTGAACCCTGCTGGGAATGGATGATAACTCCTTCCACAATGCTTTGGACTGCTGGCCTCTCTGTACTCGCTGGGGAATTGTACTTAAAATGTTCTGATCTCTAGAGCTCCTTTGCCTTCATTCCTGATCAGTCTCCGATTCCTCTGCTAATCTCCTCTTTGTGTGGAGTTGCTTATGTTTTAATAGATTTGTCAGTCTTCATATTGCCTGATTTTGAGATAAATAGAATATAGGTGCTCTTTTTGCATCAGGCTTGAAGATTGTATCCTAAAATAGGGGAATTCTAGGAAAAAGAGGCACTGAGGTATCCTGTGTCTTCTCAAAAAATTTGGTGAGAGTCAAGCAGATTCTTTTGTACATGTGTGTAGCCTGGTAGGTAGCGTGCCACAGCTGTGGCTGTTAGCTCTGCTGTCCTTCTCAGCTCTGTAAAATATGTTGGTCCTTCTATAGTGCCCTTCTTCAGCGACCAACCTTCTATAAAAGTTGTGATTATGGAGCTGCTTTGGCTTGATTCAGGACCAAGCCTTTTAACTCTTTGTTTTCTCTTTATTCCTGGTCTGTTAGAGTGGAGATGTCTTGGATGGCTTTTGCCACTGGGGTATGTCCTTCAGAGGTGTGCGTTGGCAGCTCCTGGTGCAAACACAAGTTAGTTACAGAACTCTAAATAATGCCTTAACTTGGTCAGTGTGTTGCAGCTCAGTTTTGGGGCTCACTAGAGAGCAAGACCAGCTTCACAAAGCTCCTCATTGGTAGTGTGATGACATATCTGTAGACACGAGACCCACGCTCAACCACAGTTTTCATTTGGGGCAGAGGAAGCATCATCTTGCACAGCAGTCTTCTTGGGTCTGTGGGATGCAGCGGACTTCTGGTATATATGCAATACGAAGCTCCACTTCTTAGAGTCTGATCAAAGACCTTTCCTGTCGGCACACAAGCTGGGAGGAGAGCTGATGCCTGTCAGCTGAGCCTGGGTGAGCAGCCGGCTCTCGGGATACCCACTGTGACTAAAGAATAGCATAGGAAAACCTGGAATTGCTGTATTTTTCAGGTACAGATCAGTTTCCAACATCTTCCTTTGGTCTGCAGTGCTGCACATGGCTTCCCTGTGATGGGGGGGTTACTTGAGCTCCTTCATGAGAAGCCTGTATAACCCTGTATTAGAGGCTGCTGATTGTCTCTTTAAAAAAAAATAAAATCTGAAGTGGATCTTCCTGCAATGGCAGCGCAGGGTTTTGTCACCAAGAATACAGAAGCTTTGTTTTCTGAAGAAGTGGCTACTCTTGGAGACAAGAGAGCTGGAAAAGTGAGGCTGAGAGCTGGCTGCTGCTGGGGTCACTCCTCTGAATAAGAAGGAAAAGGAAAAGGGCTTAGGCCGTGGAGGGGGTATCTGAAGTTGAGTCTTGTGCTATCATTTTACTTTTGGGGATGCTGATTTTCTTTTAAGAAATTTGAAAATGCTTTTTTCCTTTTTTTTTTAATAGTAATTATAAAAAACTTACCCTACATAAATACCTGTAAGTCTTGACTGCTGAAAAAGTCAAAGGCAATACATGGAAATGGCTTTTCAGCAGTAAAAGCTGTGAGAGCTTTTTGACTTTTTCCATGGTTGCCATGATACCTGCTAGGATGGCCCGTGCTTTTAATCAGGTGGAGCTCCTAGGGAGGTTTTGGGAGCGTTAGGAGGCCATGGGGTCAGGCTATGTGTTTTGGGAGCAGCTAGGCTGGCTTCTCCTTGGCACAGCCTTTCCAGATGCTGAAGTGTTGCACACAGATGGCAGTGGGATCTTTCCTGGGGCTCTTGTAGCGTGCTGTTGGTGTGGAAGCAAGAGCTCTGTCAGGGATTTCTCACCCTCCCCCAGGCACTGGAGGAGCAGAGTAGCCAACATATCCCATCTGGTAAGAGAAACTGAGAAATTATGGAAATTGCCACTTTTTTTTCCTTCCCAGCTGTCTGCCCTTGTCCTCCAGTCAAACCAGTGCTCGCCACTTGGGTTGTGCCATGGGTGCCACGGTGTTGCTTCTTTTCCAGAGACCTCTGTGATATGTGTCCTTTCACTCAATTTGATGGTCTTTAGGAAAACACTGCCATTGAATGAGATAACATTACACAGAGCCAGGTATCTACTTCGTTCTCCTGTGGCCCAGCAGAATTGTTGGAGCTGTGGGTGCCTGAGGAATTCACCTCCAAGCACTTAAAAAAACCAAATTGCTTTGGAAACAATGTTACTGAAGTGTCTCCTTACATGCTGGGGTGCTGCATACAGACGCCTGTTCCTCACTTCCACTGCACTGCCGTGTGCCGAGAGCATCCGAGCAAGGAAAGCAGGCTGGGGGTGGAAATGGGCTTCACCTGCAGTGCACTTGTTCCTTTTGTTTCATGTACTGGAAACATGAGAACTATATTTTTGGACAAAGAATTTCTAAGCAGTCTTATAAGGGATTTTTTTTTAAAGAAAAAAAAAAAGTGCAAGATTGAGTGCATGTGTACTTGCCCCAGATCAAAGGTTTTGAACACTAAGGTCACTCTCTCTTCAATGGACCCTCCTCTGTCTTCAGGCAATGAAACTTCCTGCCCTTCTTCTCTTTACCATTTTACTGTAGCTCTAGTTTTTTCCCCTAGGAGAAATATCTGTACAAAAACTATAAGCAATTAAATGTTCAAGCCATAAAATCATGAGTGTGGGAAGACGCGCTTCAAAGTTTTAACATTTGTATGTAAAATGATGTTTGTATGAAATATTTTCACGGTAGAATGAATATTTAAACAAAAAAGTTCCAGTAATATCTAAACCAGATTTAAAGGGATGTCTTTTTGTAAGATGCAAGTGTAATTGAATACCAGTGAGTAGATTTTTTTTTTTTTTAAGGGGAGATGGAACAAATTATCCTTACAATTACAGGTGGTAGTTTCTGCTATTTGGGGAAGTATTTATGCAGCATTACATGCAGTTGCCATAAATAATTGCAATAGCGAGGCTTGTCACATCTTCAAGACGTACCTCTCAGCTTGTCCCTTCATGATATCGTACAAACAACCCATCCCTCCTTTATGCAGATTCCCTTCTAGAAAACTTTTCCTACTGTAGCTGTAACACATTTAACTCTGAGCTAAGATCCAGACTAAAATTGTGTATTACTTAACAGTTTCTGCTGGGCCTTCTGCTATTTTAATACTCTTTAGCCCATAATTACTGGGTGTCTCTGTTCTGAAGAACTAAGTGCTAAAGAATAATCTTTGGGGTAAGCTTATACATGTGTTAAACAGTTAACCCCGGAGTATCTAACTTGTATACAGTACTTGATAGGTGTTTTATGACATTTGTACTCAAACTATGAGCCTTACTGAACATCTGTAAGTTTATTAATGACTTTTAAAAAATGGATAATTCTAAGAAAGATGTTTACATGAATGATGATTGCCCTTCCTTTGATGTTATGAATGATGTTTTTATAGTGTGTTTGGGCGTATGTGCAAGGAAGCAAGAAAAGTGTTTCTGGAGAAAAACAGACTTGACAAACATTTGTAATAAGTGAATTTTAAAGATTGCTTTAATTGCGCTATGAAGGCAATGCAAAAATAAAATATTTAAAAGAAAACAATTGTCTCTCCTTATTATTTGTGTGTCACAGTATTGGGCATCCTCTGACCTCTCCCCTTTCCTTGTGTCCTGTGTGACCACAGGTTTTGCTGATGCACAGGAGCAGAATTTCACACCATTAACACACGTCTAGGCCACATTATGTAAATAGTGAATGAACACCTGACACCCCTTGATGTTTTTTTCTGGCACCTCCGCTGCTTTTCTTACTCCTCTTTTTCAATGCACATAACATGGGCTTCAGTTATGTTGTGGCATCAAACATCCCGCCCAAAGTGTCATTAACTATTGTTTTAAAGTGTGGTGTATTTTCCTGTGAGGCAATGGGAAGGTGCAGCTGGGGGTGCCTTCCAGGCAGGTAACCTATTCCTCTGTCTCCTAATTTTATGTACACACCCCGCCGGGTGAGTGGTGAGGAAGGGGGCAGCGCTTTTGGTGCCTGCCCTGTCTTATCCTCCTCTGTGATCACAGTTGCTGAGGTAACTGAGCCTCTCCTGCCTGTGCTGGGTGTAGGTGTGCAAAGACTGTGCCCTCCCCTCTCTGAAAGGATGCAGAAGTGACATTGCCCCTTGAACCTTCACAGTTGTAAAGGGCTGGAAGGATAGGTGCTTGCTATGTATTTGCAAGCTGTGTGGAAGATGACACTGGGATTGTGGATGCTGCCATGTGCTGGCTTCATCCAACCCAGTCCTGCCCTGGTGTAATAACCCAGTACGCTGTGGAGGTGCACTGGGTTTATTTAAAGAAATTATACCTGACCTGTGAGCTGATTTCTTAAAAATGTTTCAGGGGTAGGCAGGTTTTAGTGGTGTGCTTGTTAGGATTTGGCTGGAGGTGCTCAGGGGGGTGTTAGAATCATAAAACCATTGAATCATCAAGGTTGGAAGAGACATTCAATGTCATCCAGTCCAACCATCCACCTGCCACTACCACTGTAACCCCAAAACCACATCACCCAGATGCCTCTTGAACACCTCCAGGAATTGTGACTCCACTGCCTCCCTGGAAAACCTGTTCCAACACCTGACTGCCCTAACCGTGAAAATTTTTTCTAATATCTAATCTGAATCTCCCCTGTCTCAGTTGAAGGCCATTTCCTCTGGCTCTCTCACTGCAGACATGGCAGGAGAGACTGACACCCACCTCACTATAGCCTCCTTTGAGGAAGTTGTAGAGAGGGATGAGGTTCCCCCTGAGCGTCCTCTTGAGACTAAACAACCCTGGCTTCCTCAGCCATTCTTCATAAGACATGTTTTCTTAGACATTTCATGAGCCTCGTTGCCCTTCTCTGAACACAATCCAGCACCTCAAAATCCTTTTTAAAGTGGGTGGCCCAGAACTGAACACAGCACTTGAGGTGTGGCATCACCGGTGCCAAGTAAGGGGATGATCACTTCCCTAGTCCTGCTGTCTACTCTATCCCAGATACAGGCCAGGATGCCCTTGGCCGCCTTAGCTACCTGGGCACACCCTGGCTCATATTGTATCAGCTGGCACCCCCAAGCTCTTTTCTGTCAAACAGCACAGGTCCTTTTGCTCTTTCCAACAGAGAGTGGGCACCGATGTGCCAGGGGAACCTTTGCCTGTCAATCTAAACAAACTGATCACACAAGTCATTAACAGTATGTATAGAGTTTCATGGAATCTTACAGTCACAACATGGTTTAGATTGGAAGAGATCTTAGACATCATCTAGTTCTGCTCCCCCACCACGGGCAGGAACACCTTCCACTAGAACAGGTTACTCAAAGCCTCATCCAGCCTGGCCTTCACTCCCAGGGATGTGGCATCCAGCAAGACCTCTGAGCAACCTGCGCCACTTTCCCCAACTCACAGTACTGCGCACGTATGTCGTGTGAAGCAGTACTTACAGCTGCAGGGGGAAAGAGAAAAAAGGCGCAATTGCTGTGGAGAAGGGATGGGTGGAGTGCCCAGTCCCGGCAGCCCGGGAGTGCCCCGGGGCGGGGCGGACGCTCCTGGCTGCAGGCGAGGCGGGAGGGGGCGGGCGGAGTAGGCGCGCCCCTGCGTGGGTCCCGGCAGGGCACAGGATCTCTCGGCCTCGCCGGCTTCTTTTGGCATAGGCTCGGAACTCCTTTCCCCGGACGCGGAGCAGGAGCTCTCCCGGCACTGCCCGGGGAGTGCCGGCCGGGCCGGTGCCGCTGCAGGTGAGGGCGCAGCGGGCGCGGCGCTTCCCGGCCAGCGGGATCGGGACGGAACAAGGGGACACGGGAGGACACGGGAGGACACGGGAGGAGACGGGGCTGGAGCCGCCCCCGGAGAGGGCGTGCGGTGTCCGGCAGCAGCCACGGGGAGGGTCGGGGCTCGGCGCTGGCTGCCCGAAGGGAGCAGCGGCGCCTTCCTGGGGAGGTGTGGAGCTTAACTTTCAAATGGGACAGAACTCGGGCACCCCCTGCGCCTCTGTGGGCTGCAGAAACCCCGAAGGGAGAAGGTCAGCGGTGGGGTTTGAGGTGACGATCGCGCATTCCGCTCCAGAAACATCGGGAATGGTGTCCCAGTCACCTCCCAGGCAGCAGCCCCAGGGATTTCCCAAAAGGTCGCTTGCCTTCGGTCACTGAGGCGTGAGCTCTGTACTCCTGGTACCGGTCCTGCGCACCAGCCGATGCCCACGGGGTGCGGATGCTCATGTCCCTTCTCTCTCTTCTGCCTAGGAAGAGCCATTCTCCCGACCCTGAAAGGCCCTGGCACAGCTCGCCAGTCTCCATGTTCAGGGGTTTATGTGGCAATCAGAGCAGAATGGATCGATATCGATATTTCATCTTTAACCAGAGGAACATGGTCGTGCTGGGGATGTTCCAGATAGCCTTCAGCACCGTGTGTGTCACCAGTGGGTTCATAGATGGCATTTTCAGAACAGAGTCTCAGCTGGGCAAAACCAGAGCTCCAATTTGGGCTGGCATGGTAAACTTATGCTATATTTTCTATGCTTTGTTTTGCAGTGGTTTTTTCCCCCTCTGCTACCTAGTAGTACTCATATTAGTAGTGGGAGGGAAGCCAGGAGTTCTTGCCAGCTCTTCCCATGTTTTATGCTTTGAACTCAATTAATAAAAATTTTCTTATCATGATATAGGCAGAAGAGTGCAAGCAGACTTCCTCTGAAGGAACTCAGTTAAATACATTTCTGCTGGATAATGTAGAAAATGGGGCATAGTGACAATTGACAGGGATTTTTTCGCAGAAGCGTAGTGGCCACAGAGACGCCACCAAACATTAGGAGGGGAACACTTAATCCTCTGGTCAGGTAGATGAACATCTGGTTGAAGATCTCTGTCCCACAGCACAGTGCCCCTAATTTTGGTACTGCAGTGAGGAGTGGGCAGGAGGTGTCCCTGCTCCCTGGCATTCAGCACCCTGATTTACCCTGCAAGGAAAGACAACTGAAGAGCTGTCTCCAGTGCAGAGGCTGCCTATCTCCTTTCATTAGTGTCTTTCTTTCCTCTACAAGATGCATATGGACTTGGGAAAGCAACATATATTTTTAGCACCTTAAATCAGACTTACTCAATCAGTTTCATTGTTTTGCCCTACCCATAAAGCTCTGGTCAGTGGTAGCAAGGCTGTGCACGTAGCAAGTGGGCAAGATGCGTGTCACCCATGTCCTGCCCCCAGGTGATTCTACAGAGGAAAACAGAAGAAATGAGCGATTCTCTTCCTATGTCTGATGCAGCTATTACTCTGATCCAAGCCTTGAAAACAAGGGCTTTTCATTACTCTGTAGCAGTTTATCTTCCAAATCTGATACTAGTCTCCCAGTTGCCAACTCCTTTTGTGCTCTGCAGGTGATGGGAGTCCCAGGCGTCCTGGCTTTGTTCTCCTCGCAGAGGAAGAATCCATTTCTCGTAAGCTAGAGGGGCAGATGGATGTTTTTGTGTATGGGGCAGGGGCAAAATGTTGGGGCAATCAAAAACAATTTGAGGAGGGAATGAGCTGACTGGTCCTCCTGTAGAATTAAGATCTTATTTCTTTGAGTAATCTTCACAAAAGCTGCTGTGTTCATAAGCAAGAGGAGGATGCAGTGTTACCTTGCTTCCTGCTGTGGTAGACAGGCAGGGCCTAATAAAAAGCAAAAATCTGTAAAAACACTTGGTTTCAATGCGTTTCTTTTGGTGATCCTTCATGTTGTTAAGCACTGTGTACACTAAAATATGGAATGAGGTAAGAGGCTTGCATTTCCTTGGCAGGTTTCTCCAGCCGTGTAAACTCCAAGGGGGGATATTGTATTTAAATAAGAGATCTCTAAGACAAAGTCTTTGGGAAGCACCTTTGATTAATATTCAGGACTCAGCTGTAGCTCAGAAACTCAGTATTATGAAAACCTCTACTTCTCTGTGTTTGGCTTCTAAGTGACTCTTGCTACTGGGGATATTGTATTGTTATGGTAGGTCAAAGGCTACCTGTAATGCTTGCATTTGCCAAATGACAGCTTTAATTCCTGCTCCCCTTCTTTTTCTCACTAAAATTCTCTGTCTGTCTAGGTGAATGTACTGATAATTGCCTCCATAATCTCTTGTGTTGCCATCCTCATTGTAATAGTTTATAGCTCCTTCACACTGAACTATGGTGAAGAGGAGGAGCTGAGTTCTGCTCCAGTCCATGTTATCCATACTGTAAGTATTGATATAATGATTATTACTGGGGAACATGATGCCCTTAATCTGCAAACAGTACCAGGTGCGGCTTACAAACAAAACCAGACTTCTAGGAAGGGTGACACTAGGTCAGGTTGGCTGCTTTTGCTTCTGAGTGCAAAGGGGTGGTGTGGGCTGAGCCATGAAAAAATAGTGGTGCAACTCAGGGAAAGGTGCTGAGAGTATCCCTGGCCTGGTTTGAGACAGTGATTGCAAGGCTTGAATCTTTCCAGCAGACACCTCAGGTGATAAAGTTACCGTAGTTACAGGTCAGCTGGTTAAACCTGGTGTTAACTTCAAGTGTATCCTCCACAGTAAAGCTGAAGAGAAGGAATGAAGCCTTTTTGTATCTCCACCCTACAAGCAATGGCTTGCTGTGGGGGTGAAGGCATTCCAGATAGATGAAGCTGATCATTAGTTTATTGCAGGACAAATCTATAAGGTGCAGTGCAGTGCAGCAAGATGATGTTTCTCGTGTTCAGTGTGAAGAAGAGCAGCCATTCCTTGGGGTTTTACTCATTGTTAAAGGTATTTCCAGACCCAATGCCACTGCATAGCATCCCACATTTAATCAGCAGCCTTACTTCACTGCTTGCTCTGTTAGAGGTTCACACTTGGTTTGTTTTTCAGAACTCAGAAAAACCTTAAATAAGTCTGACTACAAATCAATCTCCTATCATGCAATCACAGCATTCTTGCAGTCATTAGATTATTTTTTTGGTGGAGAGTGTAACTTTGAATACGGCTTTACAGTCTCCTTTTCTATTTGCAGAGATTCATACTCAATAAAGTTGTCAAGGGTGCTAACATAGCCATGCTGGCTGTATCCATCTGCAGTGCATTTTTTGTGCTGGCCATGGCTTACTTGGGATGCCTGAGTCTTCCACGCTGCTCCTGCTATGACAGTGTAACTGGGATGGTGAGTGAGGAGCCCAGGGCACGAGTTTATTTCTACTGAGTGTGTGTGGGAGGGGAAGAAACTGGGGAGAAAGTGTGTTTTCCTCCTATAAAACTAGTCTCAGCTCCTACCTCAGTCATGTAGGGCTAATTTTAAGAAATTAAGTGAGATGTTAGAAGGGTTTTATATTTCTTATATTTTTTCCTTTTACTATCTCCCTCTTATTTACAGACTTGTGTAAGATCTAACATAGGTTATCTCTATTTTCCAATCCATTTGTGCTGAACTACTGTGGCCCCATTTCCCATGAATTCCTGCTGTCCTCAAAAACTGCTCCTCTCACCTTTAAGCCAACAGTTGCTTCTGGTGCAACATTACAAAGACTTACTGGTAGTTACACACTGGAACTTCAAATTCAGTAATAAAAGTATCTCCTGTACTGTGTGTGAAATGTAGGGGTGCTGACATATATAATTTACTTCTCCTTCATAAGGACTCTGCCTCAAGTGATGGGGCACACAGTGTCTCTGCTAAGTGAGCTCAATAATAAATAAATACCAATTACTTCTCTACTGATACCTCCTCCAGCCACCTAGAAACAGAGACTAGACAAGAGTAAGGGAATAAAGACAGGTATTTATTTGAAGGGCCTTCAAGGTACACCCTGGGGGAGCCAGAGGCTGCTTCCAAAATTGGACCCCAAGATGGACCCCAGGTCACGAGTTCTTCACACTTTTATAGGTTTGGATCATTTGCATATCAGGGTTTGATACCTCCTCCAATTAAAGCCCCAGTTTTAGTGATGTAACGCCCCTCAGCTTGCCCCCCTTAGAATCTTTAGTTTACACATTTTGGGCCTAAAAACAGCCTGGTTGTCCTTGAAGGCAAAGCCTGGAGAGGCTTTGTTATGTCTGCCCAGTATGAGAGAGCAGGAATTACAGGCTACAAGGAACTTCAGAGTTACACTCTAAGCAGTACAGAATTTGAAAATATAAAAGTTAAAACCTAAGGCATCATACTAGAGCAATTCTGATTCTGTGTCATTAAACATGTACATCCAACCATTTGGTTTGGTAAGGAATTAATGGGTGCAGGCCACAAGGCAGCTGTTCCTGACTAAAGACAACGAGTGGGTAACATGAGGCTGCTTTAAACTTTCAAACTAAAACTTGTTAGGAGGAGTGGACTGCACAGACTTTTAAAATGAGTTCAGGTGTATATTCTTGAACAAATTTCCAGGTGAGGTATTTGATGGTGCTGTTTTTTTCATAGGAATGGTTGCAACCTAGTGAGGACCAAAATCAGGCTGTGGAAATGGTTTGTGCTGTACAAAGTGAGTAACTCTTTTGCCTCCGTATATCTGGATGTTCACCAGGAATGAGGAAGGAACATTCTGAATAAGGTTTACATCCCAGGCCAAAATCCTGTTAACCAAAAGGAACTCAGGATTTTGTGCAAACATCTACACCAGGTTTAATGGTTTTCTCTTTCTTTTCTCACACAGGCCCTGGGGGGAGAATTTTTAACTTCAGAGATCGGTGTCCGGCCCAGGGTGTAGATGCAGAAGAAGACACATCCAAACCTCCACCATATATCAGAATGACTTGAAAAAGTGGCCAAATGTGGCAAGAGAGATGCAATAAGTTCTTAATCTTTAAAGATGGTTATGCACTTTTCCTTGGCCTTTTGAAAAACACACACAGAAAGAGAGAACTACTGAATGCCCAACACTGAGCAGAGATCACAGTGCAGAGGGAAAGATCTGCAGGTGATTTTGTACTTTCAGACTTTGTATAGTGAAAATACCTTATTGCCTCTGGAAAGTGAGAGCATTTTTTCCTCCGGCTTTTGTACTTAAATCATGTCTTATTTCACTAGAATTCATCATGCAATTTGTGTAGCACTGCTAGCCTTAGGCATTTAAATATTAAATACAATTCCTTTTTCTTCAACTGCTATCTCGATTTCTCCCTCTTACTGCATGAATTATTTGGATGATAATGAAGGACCCACTTCATCCTTGAGCTTCAGAATGTTTTCCTTTTCTTCTTGGTAGGAATGGGGGCAGGTAAGGTTTTTGATATCAAACCTTGATAGCGCCATTCAGGTACCTCTGTCAAAATGTGGCTTCTGTGGGGTGTACATGTGTCAGTACAATTAGTTTCAGTGCTGAAGTGTAACTAGAGTGTAGTAGGAGCTGCAGCTGCAGGAGCTCCTCTTATGAAGTAACTGAAATACTGTGAATTCAGTTCAAGTTTTCCTATTTCTACTTTGTAGATTGAAAGTTTAAAAGAAATCCTTATTTTAGGGCCCATTCTGCTAAAATTTATTACAGATCTAGACCAAGGTCTAGGGCGCCTCTTGGTCCTCTAGACCAAGGAACTACAGCTTCCAGTCAGGTTCTGTCATCTCCTGAAGTACATAGAATTCCCATATGTACTTTATGTTTCACTTTTAGGTGAATGTCAAGTGTTTATCTTGCTTGCAGGCCTTGAGCAGGAAGTGGTAGATGACTTACCCTATGATATAGATTAACACAGCATTTGAACAGGGCCTGGAAAATAAGTTTCCATCTTGAGAAAGTGGATAGTAGGGTAAGTCATGCCCACCATGAGGCATGTAACTCCAGGAATGATCTCATATAAAACTTCTCTAACTGCAGCAAATAAGGTGCCTTTCATGGTCCCAAGAGGAGAGTTCTTGATTTAATTTGTTCTCTAAAGACTTGAAGTCCTTTTCATAACGCTGGTAAAGGGACTCCAATACCTAAATGGCTTTAAACTAAAGAGGGTGGGTTTAGATTAGACATTGGGAAGAAATTCTTCCCTGTGAGGATGGTGATGCACTGGCACAGGTTTCCCAGGGAAGCTGTGTAAGCCCCATCCCTGAAAGCTCAAGGCCAGGTTGGATGGGGCTCTGAGCAATGTGGTCTAGTGAAAGGTGTCCCTGCCTGTGGCAGGGGGGTCAGGATGAGGTGATGTTTAAGGTCACTTCCAAACCATTCTATGATTCTGTGATGGTTCTATGAAGATGTTATACAGCTTTTGTTGTAATCTTGAACAGAGAAATTGTCTGAGCCACATATTGAGGAAGTCCCAGTGAACTCTGGCACCCCTTTGTGTGTAAGGTGTTTGCCAAGTGCCTGTTACTGACTTTAACCATTAATGTTATTAATGTCTGGGAATATCTCAGATCAAGAGAGCAGGCCTAACCATCAGGCTTCCTCCACAACCCTTCTCAGGTCACATATTGCTTCCTCCACTGCCCAGTTTCAGCCAGGGAAGCTGTCCCCATCTTTGGGTGCTTGGGCCAGCACCTTAACTTGGGCCTGCAGGTCCTATTCTGGCAACTGGAGGCTTAACTATGTGCCACAGTAGCCAGATTCCTCCTGACTTTGGCTCTAAACACCTTCAGGTGTTTGCCTGCAGAGCCACAGGATGGTTGAGGTTGGAAGGGGCCTCTGGGGATCACCTAGTCCAACCCCCTCCTGTGCCAACCAAAATACAGTTGGTGTCTTGTTCATTTGAAGGTGTCAATGTTTGAATTGCTTTAATATAGGAATTCAAATGCTGTGATTCAAAAAGGGATGCTGTGCTTTTTCCTCTGAAATAGTGTCTGTCAGCAGGCATCAAAGCACTGAGCGTGACTGCTCTCCCTGTCCTCAGATGCTTCTGGCACAACTCCACACCGTCTGCAATGAAATGCTGGGAAGTTTCTTCTCGATTAACACAAACTGTTGTTCTTGTACATTAAAAGAAAGTAAGACTCCCTGAGAAGGTATTTGGCTCACTGATAGCTGAAAGCAGCATGGCTCTGGTTAGTCTAAAACAGATTTTGCATTGCTAAAACACACTGCTCAGCCTCTGCATCATTTCTGGGTGAGAGTTATGGTCCCATCCAGAAGTGCTGTTCCGTAACCAGTCGTTGCAGTGTGACATACTGAGCATAATTCAGCAGCGTTTGACTGCTGGTTGAACAGGGCAATTTGCTGGTACTGTGAGTGTGCAAAGCAACATGTCACTAGTCCTTGTTCAAGTGCAGTGCTGTTTCCATGGGCTCAGGCAGATCATTCCTGGGATGAGGATGGCAGTGCCACCACAGCTGCTGCAGGTCAGGTCCTCCTGGCACAGCTCTGGGGCACAAGCCAAGTACCCAGCCTGGCTTTGAAAGCCTTTGATCAGTGGCATTTAGTGACAGGCGTGGCAGGTGCTCTTTTGGCTGTGAAACAGCCTTAGCAGCAGATATTGAAGTATTAGGGTGTAAAAGAAAAATTCTACTACTAAATTCTAAAATTCTACTACTGCTACTTCTAAATAAAAATGTATGCAATTGATTCATTAGCAGCTATAAGCTGGCTTGTTTCTTACACAGTCCTTCTAGTGGTGCAACTATTGCAGATCACTCAGAGACACATGATTTCAACAGTTCTTTCTACAAAAGTGGGGGTTTCCAGAAAAATGGCAGCTGCAGAAGGGAAATTGATAGAAACTGATTACCAGTTTAATGTCACTCTTCTTTGGTTAGAGTTGCAGAAAATATATTCCTGACTGCAGTTTCCAGGGCTATATTTAGCAGCCCCTTCCACATGCAAGGTACGGTACCTTCCCAGAGCCTGCTGGCATCTCCAGGGATATTCCATGGCTTGTGTCACATCCAGCTTTCACTGGTGAAAGTCAGGTGGAGTTATGGACCCCCATTATGGACCCCAAGCATTTTGTGCTCACCTTGTGTCAGCATTGCTTGTATTAAGTCAAAGACAAGGCATTAACATAAAAAAAACGTCTTTACCTCAAGTAGGCCGAGACAAACATTACCCTATTCCCTGATGCACAGAACAAGGCACACAAAATCCCCGGATGGATAAAAGCAAAGCCTGCCAGCCTCTCCATTAGCAACGGCCAGAGTTAAATGCCCGGCATAATCAGAAGGTTAATCAGGGAAGCTGATTCAGGAGGTTAATGTTCAGCTAAGGGCAAAGAATTTTTTGAAGTCATTTCCTCAACAGAAGGGGCAGGAGTTAAGGGGGAGGAGGGAAAGTGGAGGGATCTTTGTCATGGTGAGGATCAGGGAACCCTTTCAGGCACTTCTTTGACAACAAGCCTGTTTGGGATTTTTTAAATATATATATTTTTATATACTTATATTTATTTATTTACATCTGAGTTTTTATTTTTCATAGGTATATGTTTGGTGCAGTTCCTCCTCTGTGCTGCTGGGTTGCTAGTGCTCAGGGTCAGGGCAGTCTTTGCTGGGCATGAATGTCTTTCCTCTTTGCTGGCAAAAGGCAGTGAGAAACCAGGGGATACAAAGTCACAGTTCTGCATCTCCATAGCCCACACTGTTCTAGCATGAAGTAGTTGGAAACTGAAGTAAAGCTTCACTGTAGGTAGATGAATTGGCCTAAAATATTTTGAGTGGAGAATACATAGGTCTTGCTCGTTAAACATGCTGCTGACTGCTAGGGAAAGGCAGGCTACAGAAGAGAGCCTTAAAAGAGCTGGGAAAGGACAGGAGTAGTACTAATGAACCAAAATACAGGTATGTTCTGAAAGTAGGAAGTGGTATTTGCCTGCAGCTGAGAGGAGGAATATTCCCTTTTTTGGTTTTGGGCTTTTTTTTTTCCTTATAGTCAGTAGAAACCTCACCTAATATAGGAAGAACAACATGCATTTTTTTGAGTTAGACTGTGTGATTTCTTGTTTCTTAGGCTCACAGAACCACAGACTTCTTTAGGTTGGGAAGGACATTTAAGATCATTGAATCCAACCATTGCTCCTTATAGGTCCCTTCCAAACTGAGATATGATTCCATGATTCTCCAGCACTAATAGTGTGTAAATACGGGGAAAAGTCCTTGGACTTATCTCTAACTTGAGGAGAGAAAGGTCATCAAAGCAAACAGCATTTCCCAGCCTTCCCTAGCAGCTTCTCCATAAAACCAGGAACTGCTTTGTCCTGCACCTCTTCAGGTCAGTCTAACCCTAGCACATTATCAAACTGCACAGTCTCACTTGCAATTTCTGAGCTGCTGTAATGTCTGTTTTCTTCTTTTTCTTTTTCTTGTCTTTCTTTCTTTTTCTTTTCTTTTTCTTTCTTTTTCTTTCTTTCTTTCTTTCTCTCTCTCTCTCTTTCTTTCTTCTTTCTCTTTCTCTTTCTTTCTTTTTTTTTTCTCTCTTTCTTTCTTTCTCTTTCTTTCTTTCTTTCTTTCTTTTCTTTTTTTGTAGTTACAGCTTCATAGTTACAGAAATATGTGTTCTCTTTCATTGACTTGACATTTATGTCATCTTAATTTAAAATTACTTTGCTTCATAGTTCGTGTTTCATCCTCTGGATTCTGTCCACTACATGTTTTTAAGTACACTCACCACTTTCTTCTTTAGTCAATATTAGTTGCTGTATATGTTATGTTTACGGAGGAACAGTACCTGCAAATATTGCTAAGCCCTTGCTTCCCACCCAATAACCATAAGACTGATTCAGGATGACAGATGGTGTTTGCAGTTTCCAAATTCTTTGCTCTAAGCGTGTACTAAAGCAGTTGCTTCTGTGTTTCTTATTTTGTCTGATGCAGGCAGCATCCCAACCCCGACTGACCTAAGTTTTTGCTTCATCCAACAGTTCTTCTACCATAAAACCTGAGAGGTAGAGCTTTAAAGCAGATGCTAGAGCTGGAAACCCACCAGTGTCATGTACCACACATCAAAAAGAGTTGGAATTCCACACAGCACTCCCCCACGTGTTGCATTATGATGCCAAAATATGCATGCCTATCGTGATCAAAAATACATATATGTGAATATACATGTTTTCTGGCCATCATTTTATATATATCATGGTTTGACACTGGTTAAAATGCCAGGTACCCATGAAAACCGTAACAAAGGGCTTATGAGTTAAGGACTGGGAGAAAGCACTTTAAGGGCAAAACAGGCTCAAACTTAAAGGTATAAAGTAAATTTATTATTAACAGAGTCAGAGTAGGATAATGAGAAGTAAAACAAGCCTTTAAAACACCTTTCCCCCCCCCCAGCCCCTCCATCCTCCCCACAGACAGCACAGGGAGACAGGGCGTGGGGGTTTTTGGTCAGTTTGTCACTCAAAATCTCTTTTCAGTTCACTTAGGGCAAGGAGTTTCTCTTCTGCTATGCTGTGGGGTCCTTCCCACGGGAGATAGTTCTCTGTGAACTTCTCCAGCACGGTTCTAATTTCACGAGCAGCAGTGCCGCCCAACCTGCTGTAACGTGAGTCCCTCCTACGGGCAAAACAGTTTTCCCAGAACTGCTGTGACGTGGGTCACTGGTCCACAAGGTGCAGTCTTTTAAGGATAGGCTGCTCTAGTTTGGAAGCAAGGGCTTTCTCTCTCTATCTCTGGAAGCCAGGGCCCTCTCTCTCTCTTTAGGTCTCTCACTGGATTACAGCTTTTCTGGCCTCCACTCGCTCCGGTGTGGGCACCTTTCCCACGGGCTGCAAGTGGATTTCTACACTGCCCCCCCCCGCCACAGACATCATGGATTACAGGGAGATAATTTGTTTTATTTAGTCCTCACCACAGCTTGCAGAAGAATCTCAGCTCTGACGTTTGGAGCACCTTCTCCCCCTCTTTCTTTCCACTGACCTTGGTGCTGCCATGTTGGTTTTCTCCACATGTTCTCAGTTCCTCCTCTTCTCTAACCAGAGGGAAAAAAACCTTGTTGCTCCTAAGTACCTTTCCTATCAAATTCTACCGACTCAAAGATTTCTGCAGGATCTCACAGCACTGAGAGGTTGATCTCATCTAGGTCCCACGTCAGAGAATTGCTCACCATGTTTCTGCTGCCGGCCACGTGGCCCCCACTGCCATTGTGTGGGCAGTCGCAGCCGCCGTGGCGCCGGTGCCATTCAACGCCTCTCTTCATGTGGGGCACTGGGCAGGAGAAGCCACCGCTGCCACCCCTGTCCTTCTGCCCACACCACGGCTGGCTAAAGGCGGCCAGGCAGGCAAAGCTCACTGCGGGCCGTGCCAAGATGGCAGCGGTTGCGCGGCCATGGCAGCCGCATGGCTGCGCGGTGGCACTGGGATGGTCCCAGGGGTGGCATCTCACCACCCCCGGGAAAAAGCTGTGCCTGCGTGGTTTTGATTTTATTCTTAAATATGTCATCACAGAGGCGTTACCAACCTCTCTAATTGGGTCAGCAGCATGTCCATCTTCAGAGCCATCAGAGATTGGCTCTGTTGGACATAGTGGAAGCTTCTAGCAGCTTCTCACAGAAGCCACTTCTGTGGCTTCCTCCCTCACCACCAAAAACTAGGCTGTGTTAAACCAACACAATATACAGAAAAAGAATATATCTTACATATCTTTATTTACCATCTACTATCATCATGCATATAAATTAAATATACCTATTTAAAGACAGATGAAGTATTGAAATCAGCTCTTTCAGGTCAGATGCAATTTGACAAAAGCACTGTGAGCCTTGGAAGACAAAGGTAAGGGCTGCCAGCATTTGTGCTTTTTAACAGCAGCATCACAGTGACTCAGATATTAACTCAGAATCGAAGTTAGCAGTCCAAGGTAGTCACAAGGATGCACAGGAACTTGAAAACCTTCTCTGATGAGCACATTGCTTTTTTTAACCTACAGCTGAATCTTTGGTTGCTGAAGCCTGAAGCCCTTCACTGTCTCTAATTTATGAGTGTGTTAAAAATACCTTGAAGTAAATAGAAAAGCTGTTTCATGTATTTTAGGGTCAGTTTAGTCTTTTCGTCTTTGTTTGCCCTTCCTTAACTGGAGAAAGGACTGAGCAACAGAGGAGTATGAAGGACAAGGAGCACCTCAAAGCCCCCTGAGCATTTCAAGTGTTTTCCTGTACAGGAGTGGGTGTGAAGGGTGTGGGGATGACCAGGCTTTGGAGAGGATAAATGGTTTGCAAATGCAGCGTCTGCTTTATGACTCCTGATTTAGAGGCCCAGCATGATGTTTTTAGCAGTAAATCACTAAGTATTTTCAGAAAGAGGGAGTTTAGCATATTGCCTCACACCACTCTTTTTCCTGCCTGTGACCTTTCCAAAGGGGTAGTGCAAACAGTAAAAATAGTAATAGAAAAGGAAGTACTGAGCTATGATCAGGGTCTTATGACTCTTTAGTTTTCATATGCTCAGAGCTCCATCCAGCCTGGCCTTGAACACTTCCAGGGATGGGGCATCCACAGCTGCTCTAGGCAACCTGTGCCAGTGCTTCACCACCCTTAGAGGGAAGAACTAGTAGTAAGAGCATATAGTAAGAGCAGCATATTTGTTAAATGCAGGCCAGGGAGGGGATTATGCTTCAGTTTGGGTTTTTTTAAAATGATCACTAGTATTGCTGGGAAATTTGCTTTCCATCAATTTCAAGTGATTAGCTAAGGATTCAATCATTTGTGATTCACATTAAGCAGTGGTGATTCAGCAAGGCAGAAAACAATACATGTCAATAACATCCCCCCAGGGATCGTGCACCTCAGGGAGTGCCCCTAGATGACCAGTAGCTCTTACTTGCCTTCCTTTGGGCTCTGGAAATAGCTTCCAGAACTACAAGGAGCTGCCTTCAGCACATGCTTCAATTTTGCAGGTGGGAGGCTGTGCAGAGCCCAGTAAATCCCAGAACATCCCTGGAAACCAGCAGCCATTCTTCCTCTCTCAATGCCTCTTCACAGCCCTCACTGATGACATCATTCAGCTGGATAAATAAGGCCTCCTTTGGGCACCCAGCGTCAACAGAGGAAGGAAAAAAATCCCTCATCCTCTGAGACATCCTCAGAACCGTAGGATTTTTTTGTGAGTCCCAGAATAATAATAATTTCTAATGTTATTTATGACTTTAGATTTAAGATTACATGTTGGTGTTGAGTTGATTTGCACAAAAAACCAGACTGCCATTTAAAAGTAACATTGCTATTCTTTTAAATAACATATGGCTCTACATTTATCTGGGAATTGCAATGTTAAGCAACATCAGTCAATGACCTTGAAAGTAGGACTCCGGAAAAAAAAAAAAGAGTATTAGAATTATACACTCTGGTGGAAGTGAAAATAGTCACAGAGAGGACAAGGAATATGACTTCCAATGAATTTATAAAATTTAAAGAGGTTTTAATTCTGAACAAGATGAGACTAGAAGAAGAGTAATGGAGAAGATTCCTTAGGGTCTTCACATACATCCAAGGGTCAGTAATTGTCATTTTAAAAACTGTTCTATTACTTCCCATTCTTCTGGAATTGGAAATAAATCCTGAACATGCCTCTAAATCATCAGTTGGGTGCTTCAAATGCCTCAAAACCACCCAGAGTCATTGCAAGAAAGCACTGACAGTAGTCCAAGTATTGAAACAGTCTTTTACAAAATTGTCACCCACACAGACAGAAACTAGAAACTCCTTTAACTCCCTCACAGCTTTTTTTTTAACCATACGGATATATTACCATTCCTATTATAATTACTGAAAACAAGTGATAACAGTTTGTGGCAAAGCCAGTTTATTAGGTTTCCGGGATTGTGCCTTTCCTGCCCCCAACACATAGAAAAGAACCCAACTTTACAATCTGGTAAAGTGAAAATACACGTACAAAGTATTCAGTACTCTGACATCCATTCTGTGGGCAGAACAACACCACTGAAAGCCAGGAAGCAACACTGAATCCTGCATTACTGACCATACTGCCTTCACGGCAGAACCATTAAAACATGCTTTGTGCTGAACATGGAATAACACACTTGAACACCATTTCCACACAATTTTCATGACATGAGGGCCCTTATTTACAAGTTGTGACAACTCAAATAAAACTTAACAGATATGCAGGTGTTTCAGATCAAATTTAACAGTAACACTGCAGCTACATTATTTGCTTACCTCAACCCCCAACCTGACTTACTGACTTTAAAATTCTTAATTCTGGGATATTTTTTTATTAAAAAACAAAACAAAACAAGCAAACAAAAAGCCCCCAAACAATAAAAAAACCACCAAAACCAAACCAAACCAAAACATAAAAAACCAATCACCCCAATACTTAGTATACAAATAATTAAGAAGGATCCTTCTCAGAAAAAGGGTTAAGGACATGAGTGAAAAACAATCTGTCCAACAGGACTGTAAACCATATTTATTTACAATAGTATAAACATAAATTTAAGATCAATCCTTTTCTTAAAGAAATCATTAAGGACACTAGTGTTAAAAAGGTGATTGTTTCTGAAACAACTGTAAATTCTAGTCATGTAAGGTTCAGAGTACAAAAGCTCCCTTTTACAAATGTTTCCTAAGCAAAAATACTGTCACAATTGAAGCAGCTTTATACAGGAAAAAGTATTACCTTTTGTTTATTATTTTTAAACATCTTAATCATATTAGACCAAATTAAATGTTCTTTCTAAATCTAGAAAAAAGTCAGTGCCTTTTCTTCAGTAAAAGTTGCAATTAAATTACATCTCAAGAATTGTAATAGTTTACATAATAATAGTTATCTTGTTTCAGTAATTTGTTTATAACGTGATCATTAGGGTGGCAGCTTCTGAACTAGCCCTTCGATTTAGTTTCCAGTAAGCAACGCATGCTACACATTGCCAATAAAAAATCTTCATTTATATTTCAAAAACTAAGTCACAAAACATTGTTTAACATGGCACGTGAATCAAGCCATAGATTGCATTCTATGGCTTACATTTCACTTTATGCAACTATGTGCAACTTAGCACCATTTTTATTATGAAACTTGATCTCCAGATAGAACCGAAAAAAAGCAGTTGCAACTATGAGAACACAGAAAAAGGTGGTTCAAGAGGAGGAATTTCCCTCATCTGACCCCTACTAGCTCACATTAGTAATGCCAAGTATGCCCTACATACAGTCACAACATTATACAAGCAGGTTTTAGCTCAAAAATCTGTAATAGATGATATATTTGGTAATTCACTTCATATTTCAAGACCCAGTTTCATTTGTGTTAGGAAATATTTCAAGAATGTACCATATTCCTAAGCATGCCCATTCCTAAAATATGTTAACAAGTTGATTTTTCAAGGTATTTGAGAAGCACTCATGATCTCTAAAGCCCCGCAAACCCCGATCTTTGAAAACCAGTATGCTTTTGCCAAATTCACCCAGTCTTTTACTTACTCAACTGTTTTTACTTACCCTGAAACACTCAACTCAAATACAGCACCTTTAGAAATAGATCATTTAAATTTTAATAAGATCAGAGAATTCATGGATAGAGTCCCAATTTTACCCCAAATCCTGTGCTACAGTACTTTCCATAACGTGAGTTACCGTAACAGTTTTGTATCACATGCGAATTATGAAAAATTAATGAAGTTTTAAGTATCAAATAATTGTCTAGAGGCAGAGAGAAGTTTGTCAATTCCGTTACCACTGCCATGAAGAAACAGACCAAGTTCATAGTGGAATGACAGCCAAAACCTAGCAGGTTGCACCGACACTGACAGCCTGAACTTTGACAGACCTGTTTTTTTTGTTTTTATAATAAAAAGGTACCTGCTTACTAGTTTGCTACTAGTCACCTAATATTCCTTCATATGCCAAAAATCTCCCCACTTGCTGACCCAAAACCCAAGTTCCCTGGTTGTCACAAAAGGCTCTTTCTCCTACATTATTCCAATGCAAGTAGCAACCAAAAGTATTAGTAAACTGGCCTACTATTTATACTCTTACCACAAGTGATGAGAACAACCTCAGGCAGCAAGAGCTCAAGTAGAATTGCTTTGTCAAAACTTGACAATGGGTATGTTCCCATATATTCGTAGTGAAACTTTAGTTTCAGAAAGTACAATTACAAAGTGCAAGAGCATGAGATGGGCACATCTACATCAGGAAAAATTAAAAAAAAACACTTTAAAGTGCCAAAGAGATTTGCTATAATTGCTACCAAAACCTGGAACTTTGCCAAGATCATAATTTTGAAGCACTTGCAAACAAGGTAAGGTGATAGCCAGTGACAGTGTGACCTAACACCAGCAAGATGTGATAGGTTTTGGTTCAGGTTTTATATGTATTTCATCGTGATCTGGGGGTTGACTAAGCATTAACGGCTTGTGACTTTTAAGCTTGTGAGCCAGTGTCATGAATATGGCCTCCACATGGTCATTGTCATTGGGGTTCTTGGCAGAGGTTTCAAATAATGGCATGCTGTGAGTATCAGCAAACTTCTGGGCCAGGTCCGTGGGCACCTGAATAGCACTCCTCAGGTCACATTTATTTCCAACCAGAATCCGTGGTATATCATTGGCAAGAAGGTGCTGTTTGCATTCCTCTATCCAGGACGGCAGGCTATGGAAACTGGCAATGTTTGTCATATCATACACAAACACCACAGCATGTACATTCCTGTAGTAGTGCTGCACCATGCTCTTCCTGAAGCGCTCCTGGCCTGCAGTATCCCATAGCTGTATCTGAAAATGGAAAGATAAGGAGAGGAAAAAAAGGTTTACTACTCATCTTGGAAAATAACATAAATTACCTGTAGCGAAGGCCATCGCAGGATCACAGAAATCTACTCTTCTGAATTAATCATATTGACAAGTTTGTGCTGAAGAAAACCGTTGCATTCACACAATTTCAGAAGCTTTGGCTTTCAAAGCTGCTCACAAGTGAGGCCAGGAGGAATGATGACACAACTTGAGAGAAAATACAAATTTCTGAAAGTTTATTGAAGCCTGTATTTTTAAGGATTTTTATAAAAACAAATCCTGAAGTCTTAGCAATAGCACTTTTGTTTGAAAATGAAATATATGTTACTTCCCAGTACAACTCTCAGCTGACATGATTGTTGTTATTGCCAAAAATAACATCATCTTCCCCAAAATTCTCTTGTTAGCATGACATTAACTGCCATGTAAAAGTAGGAAGAAATCAAACCATGGTTGATTTCAACATCACCAACAGAAACAGGACAAAGAAATCTTTCTCTGCAGTGAATTAGAATCAAACCCTCCTGTGACGAACATCTAACTTAAGCTTATTTAATGCTTAAACTGGGACCATACTATCATTTGTAGTATCAAGGCATGCATAAAAGGAAAAAATAAAATAATAAAAGCGCATAAACCTCCTGGTAGCTTAACATGTGACTATTGTTTCCAGGTACACACCATTCTGTCCAAACCAGACTGAACATACGTGCCAGAAGCTTAGTCAGAACAGAAGGACATTCAGAAGAACTGAAATGCTTTCAAATTTCTGGGGTCCAGATTGAAACAAAACAAAACAAGCTTTGAAGCACCAGCAGATGTAAGTAACAACTAACAGAAATTTTAAATACATCCTGTGTAACAGAAGCCTGGAGTCCTCAGATGTGTAGAGAATGCTACAGAATTGTGCACAGTGATGTTTACACAAACTTGCTCTCCAGGAGACAAGGAACTGCAATGCACAGCTGTCAGAGTCCCTTCACCTACAACACCACATTACCCGTACACTGTCAGAAATAAGTTGGTGTGTGGCTCTATCACACACACCTTAGTGATAGTGAAACATCTGAAAGACATTTGATTTCTTGGGAAAAAGCCGAGTTCTAGCTTCCTGTCTGTCTTGTACAGCTGATCCCAGACAAGGCAGTTTGATTAATACTTTGGCTTTTGAGCAGAAAATTTTTCCTCCCTGGGAATGAAAGGAGTTTTCCTTAAGACTCAGAACTCAAGGAATACTAAATGTTCTGTAGACAATGAAGACAGATTTGGAATTTCATCTGTTCTCATGAAAGTCTCAGCTACTATGTAATTGTTGAAATTGTTCTCCCATTACCAAAGCTCTGCATTCCTTTGATCCAAACATTTCAGTAAAACTTCTTTAGAAATTGCAAATATCTTGAAAGTTGTCTTGTTTACCACTTTAACCAGTGACTTTTTATATTAGAAAAAAAGGAAGCCCAAGTGCAAGGGAAATCCGCTGAAAACAAGAAGATGCATCAGAGATAGAGAGGATTACAGTACCACATAAAATTGTTTTTGAAAGGTACAACTGTGGAAATAGGGTGAAACTGAATAGAAGTAGATGCAAAGTCTTGATAACAGTGACTGACAATAAGGACTTTTTCTTTAAGCACAGGGTTCATCCGATAGGAAATTATTAAAATGGATGACAATCCAGATCCACGAGTCAATCACAGGATGTTATGAATAAGTCATATGACAGACTGAAGAAAAAAGAGTAACAGATGTTTCAGATGGTGTGACTTTTTCTGCAATATTATATTCAACCTTGGTTATCCATCCTCAGAAAAACTCAGACTAGAGCACGTGGGAATGGTGGCTACTGGTTCCATCACAGGAACTGAGAATTTGCATGAGAACATCAGAGAGGCTTGGCTTTTGCAGCCTAGTCCAGTTCTCTGCAGCTTTTGATCCAGAGGCTTAGAAAGACCCAGGTGCAGCTTCTAAAAGGGTCATTAAGAATGTTAGGAAAAGCAAGGCAAGTGCCCTGGCTCTGATCCCAGGAAATGGTAGTCAGTTGCAATCTGTCTCATTTTAGAGTGAACTCCCAGGTTTTGCCAATGGTATTACACTCTACACACAACTGACAGCATCCCCATGAGTCTACACAATCAGACTGAACACAGGCACCTAAATTTGGGTAAGATTCAGTCACACACCCAGGTGAGACATACTTCCAAGTCCTGTGCACTTATAAAACATTATGAAGTCAGAAGACTCATAGAAAATGTTCATGAATTTGACAAATTAGAGAAAAAAGAAGCGCGGACTGAGGCAATCCTACGTATAAACAACATTATGTTAAGGAATCACTATAGATAAGTCTTGGAAAATGCTATATCAAATTAATTTAAAGAGAGAGTTAATTTTCACAGGCAGCTGTGGGCTTACAATTCTCTCCCCAACTTATTCACAGAGCAGAAATCGGCCATGCTTCCTTCAAGGAGAGATCTGCAAGTGTATTGCCAGCCTTGGGTAAAGATGGCAAAATTAAAGGTTTACATAGTTTGCAAGTGAAGCTTAAACTACAGTTCTTCCTAAATTTCATTTACATGCAGCATTCAAGCTTGAAGGGCATTATCTCAAACTGAATATGTTAATATTCTTGGCACTGAGTCATTTGCAGTGAGAGGTAAATTCTTTCCCAATGCTGAAAACTGCACACTTTTAGAAGTTTCTTTTTTTTCTCTTTCAAGGTGAACTTGAGGAAACTGTTCCATTTCTACCTCTCCCCTCAAATATCTTCTCTATTGAAAAACAACACTGAAAATGTTTACATTAATGAAGTAACATTAAGATTACTATTTCATTGTTAGTCCAGTAACACCCATCTTCAGGGGATCACAGTTTTATAACAGCCCTTTAAAATACGTAGTTTGATTGTATGGTTAGCAGCAGAATTCAGCTAATAAAACTGTACAGAATCACTAAGTCACATTCCCTCAGAAAGACAAATGGCATAAAAAATATTAAATACGCTGACTCAGCTATCACATCCCACCTTCTGATTCCGTTCTATATTTCCAGAAAGGCTCTTTTCTAAACAAGGACTCAACATGTGTAGTTTATAACATACCGGTAAAACATAACTGGCCTTGATGCTATGTCTCCTTTAAAAAGACATGGGGAAAAAAAAAAGTGGAATAGCTGAAAGGTACAGAATATGATGTTCAGACTTTCTTCTTTGAATTTCATTTGCATTTTGCTCTTTTAATGTAGGTCAGTGAAGACTGACATCATTGATTTCTTCAATTTTCAACTCTTAGATCAATTGAGGAAGAGGAAAATTTAGAAGGCAGCAAATCCATTTGTTGAAAGTTTTAATTTACTCATCACATTTAGGCATCAGTGTTTGATACGAAGCTGTCAGCCTACTGTACAAGGAATATACTTGTTTCTATGTCTTGGAATTCTACACAATTGCTGTGTGGGAGACCCTCAGCGAGAACTGTGCTTGTGTTCCTGCCAATGACACAGCACTTTTCCAGCTGTGAGGGAAACAGTGCTGTAGCAGCACAAGAAAGAACCATCCAGCTGGCTGAGGGAAGGGAGAAGAGAGAAGACATTACTTTATAACCCTCCTTCGATGCAAGAGGAAAAATTCCCTTCAGAGCACAGCAAGGACTACAATAATTCAGTTCATCAGAGCTTCTCTCTCCTGGTTCAACTGGCATTGCTGGAGCTGACTGCTACATGTGAGAAAGGTGAAGAGGAGTGAGAGAAGTTGCCAAAACTGCCCAAAATTGGTTCGAACTTGACAACACTCCCACTAAAAACTAGGGTCCTGGCCATAATGATAAAATTTATTCTTTTAATGCTGAAACAGAACTTGCACAAAACAATGTGTCTCGGAAGAGCCTCCTTCACTTCTCCACCTTCCTCAACCAGAACTGGTTTATTTTACAGGTAGTATTCTCAAGAATGCAGCAAAACAATCTACAAAAACATATATAACACAATGGCACAATAACCTATGTGAAGCATCTCAGAGCTGTGGATTACTCTATGTTCTTCTTTACTTCTCTCCAACGAAGGCCAGGCATCATTCAGAGGTGATGAAAATGCCAGCCAATAAGATGGTGCTGACAAGACAATATCCCTCAGGAATTCTCTCCTCTGTCATGGACAGCAATGGACAAAGGAGTACAGAATTTCAGCTGTGAGAGAAGTTCTAGTCAGTGGTTTTACAAAAAAGAAAAAAAAAAAAGAACAACAAAGATTCCTATTCACCTTTTTTTTAAGTTGAAAAGCGGTACGAGATAAAAATCGCACAAGAGCAGAACATCAAACTGGCTCTCCTATTCTTATATATCCTCCATAATTTCTTTAATCAGTAAATAAGCAGAGAAAAACTATAGCTTTCCGCTACATAACAGTAACCTGTAATTATAATGCCTGATGATAACAAATGCCCAAATACAAGCTCAAGACTACTGCCCACTTCCTTTTTCTGCACAACTGAGCTTTCCTCATAGAAACAAACTGTAATACAGAAGCAGACTGGGATTCTGTTTAAAACCATGTTAGTAAATAAACTGCATCTGTAAGCTGTTGCAGAGTATTCTGCAAATGACTGTTAGGATCATCACACAGCAAACTTACACAGAATCCTAAAAATTAGAAGCCGAAATGCACTGCTCAATCCTGAACGATACTCGATTTCCTAATATTTTTAAAGCAAAATGATCATAACAGTGGCACCTACACAGCTTTGAGGTGTTGAAGGTTAAAGCAACTGTGATGTCTGACGAACAAAGAAACAGAGTTTCTCCGAGGCAACACGCTGCTGATACCAGGCGCAAATAAGACTAAAATACTGCTAAGAGATCTATATATAAGTCCATTGTAAAGATAAATTGCTCATCAACACTTGACAAAAGACGCACGAGGGTCTGGCCTACGGCAGGAACTGGTTCAGCATCACAGAAACCTACATCCGTGACTACCTTTCCAAGAGGAGCAAGGCCAAACAGGAGATCAATTTCAGGGCA
Source organism: Falcunculus frontatus (assembly GCA_013398115.1). Lineage (NCBI taxonomy): Eukaryota > Metazoa > Chordata > Aves > Passeriformes > Falcunculus > Falcunculus frontatus. The sequence goes on from VZRV01003330.1 coordinate 67,046, forward strand.
GACACAGCCGCGGCTGCTGGCGACGCGACCCCGCCGACCTGAACTTCTGGGGTACGACGGTGACAGGAGGCCTGGAGACCGCTGCGAGAGGTGCGGCCCGGGACATCCCGCTCTCCCGTTTCCTGGCCGCTGGAGCACTGTGCCAGGCGCGGGCCGGGCCGGGCCCGGCGCTGCCCCTCCGCCCTCCGCCCCCTCAGCCCGGGCCGGGCCCCGAGGTACCTTGATGCGCTCGCCGTCGATGCTGACGGCCCGCTCGCGAAAGTCCACGCCGATGGTGGCCTCGGTGCGCTGCGGAAAACGGCCGGCGCAGAAGCGGTAGGTGAGGCACGTCTTGCCCACGTTGGAGTCCCCGATGACGATGATCTTGAAGATGCGCGAGCGGGCGGGTGGCAGAGCACCGGGGAGCGCCCCGGAGCCCGTCAGGCTCAGCTCCAGCGAGGATTCCACATCTCCCGCCGCCATCGCGGCCCCGGCAGCGCCGCGACGGGACCCGAGGAGAAGCGGCCGGCCGCCCACAGCGCGCGACGCGTCACGGCCCACCGCGGGCCGGTCTCGCGAGACCGCGGCGGCCAATCCCCGCGGGCGGGGCCTGGGCGCACCACAGCCGATACTTGCGTGGCCGCCGCCGGCGCCAGGGGGCGCTGTGCGCCCGGCCCGGCTCGCTGAGGGGGCGGGAACGGAACCCGCCGGGAATCCCCGGGAACAGCCGGGAACAGCCGGGGCTGCGGCGTGCCGGGGAACCCCGCTTCCGTCCGGGCGGCCTGAATGCCGCGAAATGTGGAATATGTAAGATTTTCTTAAGAAAGGTTGTTCGGTGATGTTTGATCTTTGTCTGCTTTCCAGCCTAATCGATGAGAAGGGAGACTTAATCCATGAAACAGAGAGCCGCCAACAAGCTCTAAGTGATGGCCAGGTGTTCGAAAAGCAAATTACTTGTTGGTAGAAATACCTTCTTACGGTTTGGAGCTAGACAGGCTTCAATGTTCTCAGACCCAGGGGAAGGTTAACAAAGCTTGGGAAGAAGAATGTACCACTGTGGACACAGTAGATGTCCCGTAGTGCACACCAAAAATGCAGAATTTAGGGGCCACAAGGACATCTGGCAGAACTCTCCAGATAAGGAAGAAACAAATAAAGACAACTCAGTAACTGTGCTGAAATCGGCTCCAACTGGGTAACAGGTAATTCCGACGGGAAGATCCCGACCAACTCACAGAGCACTGACCTGAAAAACCCACTGGCCCAAAAGGAGAGACTGAGCATGGGATTAGTTACCATGGGAAGTGAGAGAATCATTAACCAATAGAAGATAGAATACTAATTAATAAGATAATTATGTTACTTGTAACTAATGAACACTAATCCCTTCGTTTGCTAAAATGTATAAATAGGAAAAAACTCTTGAGAGTTGGGGTGCTTGATCTGTGGAATACCATGGAGCACCAGGTTTGTGCAATCTGAAATAGAAATGTCTCTCTTGAATAATTACTGGCTTGTTGCACACGAGGTAACAGATCCAAATTTTCCAGACCACATAGGGAGCATCCACCGGGAGCTGCATTTGTAAGATGTTTGCATTGATGGTGAATACTCAAAGACAAGAGGCCTGGAGTCAGAAGGGGAAGACCGAGAGCATTGAGGGCTTGTTTGTAATTGTGGGGAAGGTTTTCTGTGATGATGATGTGACTCAGCCTGTGGTATACAGTGTGATGCCACAGCCCAGGCTCCCCTCAGTTGTCTCAGTGCTGTACAGCCCCAGCTCCCTCAGCCTTTCCTCCTAAGAGAGGTGCTCCAGTCCTTTAATAACTGCATAGCCCTCCGCTGGACCTCCTCCAGGAGCTCCCTGTCTCTGTTGTCCTGAGGAGCCCAGAACTGGACACAGCACTGCAGATGTGGCTCACCAGGACTAAGTAGAAGGGCAGGATCACCTCCCATGACCTGCTGGCAAAGTTCTGGGAAGCGCTGTGCTCCAGCCTGACTGTGCTGCTGCTGCCATTTACAGTCAATAAGCAAGTTATCCCTGGCAGGGCAGGACACTTGAATCAGAAGGGACTGATGTATCTCTCAAGAAGGAGAGTATGGCATTGCCTTAACAATCTGTTAACTCACCAAGGGCATCAACACAGGTGAGAGGTAAGATGTAGACATCGAGTTTAAGCAATGTCCACCAGCAAAAATTTTAAAAGAGTTTAACCCCTACACTGAAAAGCAAATGTAGATTACAGTAGTAGAGATAACTGATACCCTAACAGGGGGTTTGCAAACTGATAGCTGAGCCAGAATTCTTAAGGTTTAGATCAGATACCTAATAATAGCCTTTGAGAGTCCTCCTCTTTTACACTGCTACACATGCCCCTGACCACTTGGGGTTTCTGCTTGCACAAATAATAAATTATCCTGGGATCCTATAGAGCAGCTGTAATGTGGTTGAAGGACAGTGCTTTGAGCAATCCATTATTACTCATATAAAAACAACAGGCTAGACTAAATTTAAAAAGCATTAAAATATCCTGAGTTCAGAGCAACTACAGTTACAGTGCCCATCTTCGTTTTTGTCACTCTCTTTCCCCCCACCTTGGACCAATCCATAAGACTGTAGAAATGTTCCTCCACTCTTTCGTCCTCTTCTGAGACGGGATGATTCCATTTATGCTCTCAAGTAATTAATTCTGTCAAAGAAAAGGAGTAATTTTATTGAAGGGAGATTAAAGGGTGGGGAGAGGAGGTTGAGCCACCCTCAGGTTCCTACTGTTCCTTGCACAGAATTGTTCTTTCTTGCAGCCAGAATGTAAAATGTGTTTGGCTAAGGAGAGGAAGCACAAGCAAGCTCATCTCTATAGCCCAGTGATCAAAGAAGTAGAGAAATGCTAATTCTGGTGCGGGGTACTCTCATTTGGGCTCTGTCTAGTGTGCTGAAAGGTGAGCTTAAACAGCTGTTCACAGGGTCTGCCAACAGCTCATTTAACTGATTTTGATCTGGGTTATGCCAGGTGGGCCAAAGTGAATCAGAATCAGATCTGAGCTCTTTAACAGCTCTTAACTACTTTTATTTCAGGAGCGAGGACTTTAAACGGCAGAATCAACACACCACCTAGTGGCTGAGGGCATTCCTAGTCATTAGCGCTCAGCTAATTTTAAATGGACACCCCCAACACCTTGGCAGTGAATTTGCCTCACGATGCTGCCAAGAGCCACCGTAGTTCCTGTTTTGTTAGCCCTGAGACAGAACCTCCTTCACGGGGAACGCAGCTGGCCCCTGAAACAATGGATGTAGAGTAAATAACATAATTTAAACCTGAGATTTTACATTTTGTCTCAGCTGTGGATGCTTTTATGTGAGCTATTTCAGTGTGGTACTGGAAATTTCATCACTTCTGCTATACTTGAAGGAATAAAGATGTTGATTAGATCCTTACATTTCATCCAGCACAGAATATTTCTGGATATTCCCTTTACTTTCTAATATATTTGGAAACCAGCAAATATAATTGAATTTATTTATAGTAACAGAGTAAATTAAAAACACTTCTTGCTGTAAAAGCATTTGAAAAAGCTTTTGGTTTTCGTCTTTTGCAAGGATAAGTACTTTTAATGTGCTCTTCAGATGTGCTCAGTGAATGAACATACAAGAGCCTAAATTCACAGCTATTTTTATTTAGCAGATGTAGAATTTTCTAAGAAAGGGGATTCTGAAAATAGTTGCAAGTCTCTGGACTTGCTTGGCATTTCAAGAATAGTTATTTCTGTTGTCTCTTGAAGGAATATTTTAACATGTTAGTCCCATGAAAATGCAGAGTGTTCAATATCTAAAAAGTATGTCTACTAGGTTCTAAGTTAAGGAACAAATAAGGGGGGAAAAGTGTAAGTCTAAGGCTGTCCATTTGCTTGTTTTTTTCTGAAGGTATCAAAAACTTTCCAGGTGTGTCCTCGTGATTTAATGACAAGTAGTTTAAAAATGTTTTTAAAGTTTCTGCAGAGATACTGTACCGCTGACTTCTTGTGGGGCTTTGGTGTGACACTTCATTTTTGCAGGAAAAAGTCGTGTGCTTTTGCAAGGAAAAATTCTACTATTGCGAGACTTGACTCTGCAAGTCTTAAGGAGAGTTTGACCCCCCACTAACATGTTCCTTTATGACAAAATACAGATGGCAGAAATGTTGTAGCAGCAAAGAACAGCTTTTTAGTAGATAGGGTTCGAGGACCCTGTATGTCAGACTGAAAAAGCAAGTGTTAATACACCCTGTTGAAATCACAAAGTCAAATGTCTCTGCTGTCTTTGCACTGAAATGAAGTTTTGACAGAGCTGCTTTACTTCCAGTTACCAGAATGGGCCTTTCACATTCACTGCCGTGCCCTTGTTCTTGTCAAAACTATAAACTAAAAAGCTTTCTGAAAATTCAAAGCAATAAAAGCTTTCCCATTTCTAGTTTGTGCTTGAATGTTTTCCTTATTGCATGCCTGGAATGAGCCTTGGGCCTGTCTGGGTAGCTGATGTGACAACTCAGTAACTTCTGCATCAAGAGCTTGGCACAGAAACCTGGGCTCTTCACACATCTCAGTCCTGTAGCAGCACTGCCTGCACATCCTGGCTCTGGTGCTGGGCATGCCCTCTGCTGTGGTGGGATGGCTCATCCAAGGGGAATCAGAAGAAACAGGGAGCATCTTGACAGCAGAGCTGCAGACTGCCAGTGAGCAGCAGTGTGTGTTAAACCAAAAACTGGGCCCCTGCTTTCTCTGTCCCTGCCATGGTACATGCTGTACTTAAGGGTGTCTGTATGTCTCAAAGGGTCATCAAATGCCATGAGGCTTCTATATTTACCTGTGTGCGCCAATGCCCCAATAAATCATCCCCAGGCAGCAAACAAACCCGGCTGTACTGCGATCTCCCAGAGATTTGCCTGCATGTTGAAACCTTGACTCACAGGACTTTAATGTAAGGATATAGTGTGCATTTTATTTTCTGGTAACAGGTTTTTCTTCCAATAGTTTAATCCCAGGGTGTGGTTTTGTTGCTTATTTCTACAAGAATAAGCTCTCCTCCTTTTCACCAGGCTCACTCTTGTAATGCAGGGCATAGTCCTACTGTGATTTCAGCTAAAACATTGAATAAGAATACACACTGTCATGGTTTCATCCCAGCCAGCCGCCAAATCCCACGGAGCTGCTTGATCACTCCCACACCAGCAGGATCAGGGAGAAAATCAGAAGGGTAAAAGCTAGAAAACTCATTAGTTGAGATAAAGACAGTTTAACAGGGAAAGCAGAAGCCACACACACAAGCAAAGCAAAACAAGGAATTAACTCCGTTCTTCCCATGGGCAGGCAAGTGCTCAGCCATCTCCAGGAGAGCAGGGCCCCATCACACATAGTTTGGGAAGACAAAGCACGATCACTCCAAATGTGCCCCCTTTCATCCTTCTTTCCCTTCACTTTATATCCTGAGCATGATGTCACACAGTCTGGAATATCCCTTTGGTCAGCTGCAGTCACCTGTCTGGGCTGTGTCTCCTCCCACCCTCCCAGGCACCCTCAGCTTCCTCACCAGTGTGGCAGCACAGAAAGCAGAAAAGGCCTTGGCTCTGGGTAAGCCCTGCTCAGCAATAACAAAAACATCTGTGTATTATCAACCCTGTGTTCAGCACAAATCCAAAACACAGCCCCATAGCAGCCACTGGTACTGCACACAGGACACCCCCTCTGAAAGAGCATCAGTCTTCAAGGTGTCAGTCACAAATACCTGCTTTTTGAGAGGGCTGCAGGTGAGGGAATGTTCAAAAGCAAATGCTATGATCAATTTGTGCTATTGAAAATACTATGATCTCATGAGGAAGAACAATTTATAATGTATGTAGAAAAAGAAAAAAAAAACAACCCAAAAACAGATGGGGCCCATGCATCTGATAGTATACATAGGTATGAGACAAAAGCTGTATTTTCCTGGTGGTCTGCTAAGATGTCCTTTCAGATACCAGATTTATACACTTCTTTACTGTATTCAGAGTATAATCCTTATAAATAAGGATAAATACTGGTTGTTTATTACTTATTCCAGTGGCTTCAGTCTTTTGTCTCTTCTTAACACGTGGCAACATCCAGTGCCTGGAGCCTGGCACTGAGCTCTATTTGCCTCCTAAGCTTCAGCCCAGTTGCAGCACAAGGCTGTTCCTCCATTTAGGTAAATTTAGGTCACCATACGTTTTTCAGGTAGCTTCTATACAATTTGTGTATCTGTCCATAATTTAGAAAAGGCAGGATGGTTTCAGTGCCATCGGGGTCCTGCAATATTAAACAAAACATAAAGGACATGGTGAAGAGATGCTCACCGGGGGACAAAACAAGAATTCAAAAGCACAAAAGAAGTTCACTCTACAATTAAGCAAAGATTGGGGGTTTTTTCCCAGCTCAAACAGTTACATTTCACTAAGATATTTGGCTGATACTGCAAGTGAAGTGAGATGCAGAGTTGTGAACATTTGATGATTCCAGTGAGGAAAAGAAATACTTGAAATGCATGATATAAACAGCTAGAAGCCAATATTTTCCTAAAATTTTATAAAAATTCTTGCAGATTATAAAGACAACTGTAAGAAAAAATAGCAAATAATTAATAAAAGCAGCTTAATAGATTATAAGGAGTGTCTGGTTTAAAGCTTCGTATTTTTGCAATAAAAAAATACAAAAAACATGCAGTGGAACAGAACTGTTCCTACTTTCAGGGACATCTCTTTGGTCCTCTTAGAAGAATAGGGCCATGGCTCTTGATTTTGGGAAATTCAGGAGAAAATACCAGACACTGAAAGAACCCTGACAAACCCACCACTTGCACTAAACATGGAAATGCCAGTCTTGCTGCACGATCCACTCAACAGCCACATCCTTGCTCCCCGTTTACTTTGCTATACGTAAAGAGCATTTACACATCCCTTGGCTTCACTCCATGAAGGCAAATTGGGAATAAAGGGCACTTTGCATGCACTCCAGCATTTTGAGAGACACAGGGACCACAGAGAGATTTGTCTTTTTGCTACTGCACGTGGGGCCTTCAGAACAGATTCCAGAAACATAATGACAAGGTAGGAAGATCTTTTATATCTGACGGAGTGGAGGGGTACTGATGGAAAGCCAGAACTGAGAGATTTATGCAGATAAAGTAATTCCTAATCTGTCAGGCTACCTTGGCTCCTCATAAATCTTCTGTGCTTCAAATCATGAGGAGCTGTTCCCAGAAATGGAAGGGGGCAGTTTCAAAGTACGAAAAGTTCAAGGCAGGCAGTTTCCCAGCACAAATGTTCCTTCCCTCCCACAGAAGAACAATGAAGTTATGAGCACATGGATGAGGAAGGGATGCTATTTTTTAGGGTGCTGGTCACACCTAGAGCACAATCTGTGCAAAGGAGCCCTTCCTGAAACAAGATCCCCTTTCCCATCCAAATGGGTGAATATGAGAGTATTACTGCCATCACTTCAGTATCACACCCACCACCTTTCCCTGCAGGCATCCACAACCACAGACCCTGCAAGTGCTGCAGCCCTGGTGCTCCCTGCAGACAGGGTTAAGCAGAGCTGTTATTCATTACACACAGTTGTTAACAAACATGTTTTTCCAGGTAATCTGAAATGCCAGGTGCACAACACATTATAGGTTCCTTATATTGCTGTATCAGCAGTCTGCTTGGCTACTTTTGCTACAATTTGTCAGCATTACCATGTTTTGCATGCTAATTGATTAAATCACAAGATACTCTGGGACACCGGATCAGGAAAATTTTGGGGTCAGGTGGGTTTATGGGTGGGGAAGAGAAGCCTTATTTTATTTAATGCCCAAAAATTGTATCTGAGGAAACCAGCAAATGCTTCTTCATTCAGCTTGCCTCTGAACACCCATTTATGCAAATCCCCATATTGGCTCTTTTTAGCCTGAAAGCACAAAGGATGTCTTTTTTTTGTTATATAGACAAATAGTTTCTGGGCTAGGACAGACAGCTCCCTGCCAAGGTGGTTCTTTTCCAGCCTGACTCCAAAGGGAGTCACAGCCTTTTCCTATTGACCTTTTTTTTCTAAGACCCACACCCCCGTTAACAGCTCATCAACTTGGAAGGAGACAAGGGGAATTAAGGGAACTGGCTGAGGGATCCTTTATTACAAAGCTGGTGGGCCAGCCAAGGAGGACGCTGAACCCTACAAGGAAACACTAGTACTCATTTAAAAAGAGAACTCAGCATTTTTATTCTTTGATTGACTTCCTCCTAGTTTTGATATTTGCTACCACCAGAGAAGAGCGTAAAACCACAGTACAACATTGTTAACCAGTTAGGAAGGCTGGAAGGGAAAGCAAATCCCAGTACAATTGCAAGTAACTTGGTGGAGTTTATAATTAAGATTTTTTTTGAACAGATCAGCAATGAAGCAATAAATATGCTGCTGCACTGAACCAACAACAGGATTTAATCACTAAGTTTGTGGTTTATTGCATTACAGTTTAAATGTTATCCATCATCATACATTCACCGACCAGGTAAATGACCCTTTTTCATATGTTTTATGCTAAATGGCTAAAATGATGCAGTAGCCAAACTAGACTAGGACTAGTAGAGGTAGATATTGAATGGGCAGTGCCAGGCAGAAATATTTTGTGGAAGTACTTCTTTGTCTTTTGTTATGAACAGTTAGCAGATTTAACATTTTAATTAAAACAAACATCTTAGGGAAGCTATCCGAAGATGCTTTGGATTTTTTAGCAATATTTCTCTTGCAATATTACAGACTCTTTGATATGATCTCTTGTAAAGTGGACAATTTTTGTCCTCCCAGTTTTCTGCCATGATTCACATGAAGACTAACATACAAAGCTAGAATCTTTGTGAACATACTACTGGTTTTGCTTGTACCACTCCAGAAGTAATACACATTGACAGCTTCCTCGGCATGGGAAGACTGTATTTATAGTATTTACAGCTTCAGTCATCTTTCTAGTAATAAAAAAGCTATCTTATATTTAATCTAAAGTGGAATTTCTATTATGCTGCCTCCTTATAACTCACTTCAGTCTCCTTTTGCCAAGCTGCTCAACCAGTTGCTCCTTGCCATTCCCACTGCTGGCTGTATGCTCCTGGAAAGTGTCTCTGCCCAACACAGCCACTAAAATTAGTGTTTGTAGACTGCAGCTTTAATTTCCAGGAAATATCATGACAGCATAGCCAGAGGTTTTGTAAAAGCATATGCCCTGTGCTCCTTACCTCATCCCAGAACAGTTGATAACTGGAAGGCTCCTGGAAGCAAGAGCCTTTCCCCAAGCTCAGCAACCACTTTCCTCCAACTGGAACTTGACCTTTCATTAATGAGCTTATAGACAGCTCCAATCAATTACTGATACAACTGTCTAATTACACTACATTTTCACTGTTTTCCTTCACAGGACCCAAAAGCACTGTGTTATCACATGAGCATAACAGACTTCCACATAGTTCAAGCTATTTTACATTACACTTAGGTACAAATGACATTTTAAAAGCAAAATTCCTTAGGAGAAAGGATTTCAAAGCTAGCTAGGTACTCTGTACAGAACACTTAGAAAAACAGCTAAAGCAATCACAAAAAGGGAAATATAAAATTTTTATCTGGGTCTGTTTAGCTGGATTATGGTATCAGGTGGTTTTGCTGGCATTAGTAGCACATGTTCAAAGCAGAACTGCGGTAACAGCATGTGAGCGCTGCAGGAATGGTGGCACCATTGCTCCAACCCTCAAAGGCATCACATTAGACAGAGAGCTTAAGTTTTCTTATTTATCTTGCTCACATGATACTGAAATTGTATTTGCACCTCTGGCTCCTGAGGCTTGATCTCACCCTGCCCTCATGCGTGTTTTCTTTCAGGGAGAACACAACTGAATCTGTGAGTTGCTACACCAACTTCCAGGGTCTACTGTTATGGTTGCAGCACCTCCCAGACCTGGCAAATCCAAATGCTAGAGGAAGATTTAACAGGCTGATCATAAACACCTCATCTAGTCCTAGAGAGCTCCCTGGGAAACTTGGAATTTGCTCCCTGTACTACAGGAAAACCTGGGTGACAAACTTCCCTCTGTGTTCTGGCTGACAGCACGCATCAGGACAAGCCTCCCCGCTATCAACATGCAAATATTAAGACCTCTACTGAAAAAAAAAAAAGGTGAATATAGAAGCTTTTAAGGCATTTAATATGCAAAGAAATTAGTTACTGAATAGGTAGGTTTGAGGCTATTTTACCTGCTTGTTCACACATGTGCCTGCATGCTCTGGTCTCCACATGGATGAAGCGAGTACCTCACCCACTGTCATAGGGAAAACCACAACTTTCAGTTCCCTACAATTTAAGCCCATGTCTGACTGTGCCATTGCTTCATGCAACGTGCTTTTGCACCATCTTCTCTTATACAGGCAAATTTGTTGTCTGAACTTTTTTTGTCCCCAGGAAAGATACCCATATCATGTGTCATAACCAGTGGCTCCACAGATGGTGGAATCCTCCTTCTCTAGTGAAAGCCATAAAGAATCAAACCACATTGTGTCATGCCAATGCTCTAGGTCACTCTGGTCACCATTGCTATCCCTGCTCACCTGCTTTGGCAGCCAAGCACCAGTGATCACAATTTTGGATCGCAGCACACAAAAGGAAAAGCACTCTGTGCTACCACTTCACAAGACTCATTGCACTGGATTCCAACTTCATTTCCAGCTCTTAAAAGCTCTTCCTCAGAAGTCAGCCTTGCATCTAACAGGAGAGATGTGAAGATGAAGGAATAACAATTTCTTTGCCAATTAAAGAACCTCCATCTTCAGGCAAACTCTTGTCTTAGCTTCCTGTCCTGGACTTACAGTCTTCTGGAAGGGGATGAGTAACCTCTTTAATCCAAAAGCACCATCTCTGAAGCAGCATGGATGCCTTCCAGCAAGGTTATGAAGTGTCTTTAGGGAAATCACAATAGATGTGTAGATGGAGACTTCTGGAAGGCCCACTGAAGCACCCTTTTCCCCATTTGAACTATGAAAGATAACAAGTAACTTCCTGCTTTTAGTTTGTCCATTTCAATGCAAAAACCGGCAGTGAAAACATAAAGGAAGTAATCCCATTTATAGGCAGCACCCCAAAAAAACAGTATTTGGAAAAAAAAAGAATTCACTTGATGCAATGCACAATCTGTTACAAGCGAGCACTCATCTGCCTCCAGCTTAAGCACCAGAAGCCAAGAAGTGAGCAGCAATACTCAAGAGGCAAGGGCAAAAGCTCGCAGCTTGTGTAGGCAAGACTGAACCATCGCCAGGAGTTACAGAAGACAGGCAGTCCAAGTATCTCAGGCTGTAGAAACAACTGAGATCAAGACATCGATATCAGAGTCAGTTAAAGGCTCTGTAGGGATTCTAGTCCCTAAAAGCCCAGCAGGTTAAATATACAAATACAGCAACACACACTTCTGACAGGAACTATACTGCAAATGTACACAAGGATAGGCTAACCACAAAAAGAAAGTGGAGCTGAAGACATAATAAACAAAAGCCTGTTGTTCTGACAGTTAGAAAACTACAAACCTCAGTAAGTCTTCCAGGATTTCTTAACTGTACATGTCCATCACTGAATTCCATTATGTGGAAGAGGAAGGCTGTGTATCCACGTAACAGATACTCTGTAACTGAACTCCTGCAGTAAAAAAGGCACTCACTTTTGTAAGCTGTAGTTTATTTCTGCTCTGTTTTATATGATGAGCCTACAAAAGAAAACATTTGAGCACTTATCTATATTATTAACACAGTAGACTTGTAGACTGAAGCTTGACTTGGAAAACAAAATTCAGCCTAACAGTGGTGGAACTTAAAAGCCAAGTAGCAAAGCATTGTGTTATAGGACTTCCCAGACATTCAGTATTTACATATAATGCATTTGCACTTTATACTCAATGATCACCCATCAGCAGTGACATTGTTAGCATGACTGGACAGCACAGTAAGCCAACCCTGAGCTGCACTCCAGCAAACCCATTCACTGTCGAAGTACAACACAGATTGGTTTAAATATTCACACAGTTGTTTTTCAAAACATTTTATTGCATTATATTTGGTACCTTATGTTTGACAAAGGAAATTACATCTGTAACTGCAGGAATAAGAAGCTGGTCTGTTATTGAAAAAAAATCTTGGGCCCCTTAAAAGTTACAAAGTCTTGGGCTTGCCTGAAACAACTGAGCAAGAAATATATTCTTAGAAATGTAGGGCTTCAAGTATTACAAACCTGTGACACTGTGGAAAAGTTCCAGAGGTATCTAAACTGCAGCACTTTTTAATTTTTTTTTTTCTGCATAACGTGAACAAGGCCTGCTGAGGTTTTAATCTATTAGTCTCTTGATCAGTCAAAATGGTAGTCAGTTTTCCTCTTTGCAACTTCAAGCCATAGTATGTTCTCATTTTGTTTTCACTCTACGTGAAAAATGCATGCGATCTTTCTAATTGGTGCCACATCACAGTGCATAATTTTATTTGGTTCTTGCATTACAGTTTTAAAAAGTTTGGCCAACATACGCCGATAGGTTCATCTCAAGAACAGCAATGTTGATTCTCCCTTCCCCACCCCAAGTTTAATTCCAAGAAAGACCATTTCTAACTGGTTCCTTCAGGTAAAAACTGTGGTGCAAGAACACCAAACTGATCGTGTACAGTGAATTTCAGAGACACAACAAGCTTATTGAACACACTATGTTTCTTAATTCTGGTTGATATCTGTATGTCCAAGCACCCCCAACATAACATGTATGTTGCAGGTTTCTCTGTATATTCTGATTCACATTGCATACTTCCTATGGACACAATCATCCCCCGTATCAAAATCAGTCAGATGCTAAAGCCCCATCAACTCTTTGTGCTCAGTGAAAGAATCCAGTGCTAAAACAGCAGTTTTGCTGTCTGAGATAACAGTAATCTCACAAGACAAATTTAAAGTTAATATTTCTGCCACACACCTGCTCTGAGGGCTACACACCTCCAGGTCTCATATAAATTAGTTTAAAAACATGGGTGGGTACATAAGGAGAAGCATTGTTTATTTTTTCCTTTTTTTCAATTTTAGCAGCTTTTAATTTTTAAGAAACCAAACAACCTATAACCAGTAATATGTTAGATATTTTATATATATACTTTGTCAGCAGGATAAAAAAAAGTAAAACTATTTGAAGGCAACTGGGTTTTTTCCTTCTGTTCTTTGTGTAAGTTAGAACAATTCAGCAGGTGCGTGACAAAAATATTATACACCAGATATGGTCCAACGTCTTTTTTTTCCAATAAAGTTGTTCATATTTCATTGGCCAGTTCTTCAGGTTCTGCAGAACTATCTCCATTAACTGTGATCTTCATATCCTCTTCATATCCAGGGGGCATGAAAGCCAAAGCATAAGGGAAAAGCTTATGACAATTTGCTCTGTATGTTTCAGATGCTTCTTTACAGTCTCCAAGGCTACCGTCACATAAAGCTTCTAATACCTCCATACAAGTCTAATTAAAGAGAAAAATAAAGAAGTGTTATGGTTTTTTAAACGTTCGGCTGAACACTCACAAACCAATGCTACAAAGAAAAACTTCTATTGTTTACAGGTTTCAAACAGCAGTTTTGCTGTCTGAGATAAGAATAATCTCATAAGACAAATTTAAAATAGTATTTCTGCCACAAATCTGCTCCAAGGGCCACACACCTCCTTTCAACATCAAATGACATTTTAACTAAACACAGCATGAAGTACCAGTGTAGTCTGATTTGAAATAACGCAGTTTAAAAAGGGATCTAAAACTCAGTTAGAAATCTTGACTGTAAAATTAAATACTGATTTGTCAGTTGTTTCTTATTCTCCTAAAAAAATGTTATTCCTGCTAGTTGGCAACCAAGAACCCCACCATTCTTGGGACACACTGACCATTTCAGCAATACATAACACACCTTTAAATCAAATCAAATTACTCTGATATTACCACATTTTTCAGATATATGCAGTTTCCTGTCCATTTTTGTTCATGATTTAGAAGAGGAAAAGGAGATTTCCTGTGGATTTTTTTTCAGTTTGCATTCCAAACATGAGAAACCAACCTACTGAGCTCCACTAAAGCCTGGCAGCATTTAACACCTGCCTGTGGCTGTGTGCAGGCGTTAGCATAGCAAGGCAGTCTTTCCCTGCTCCTCTGACATTTAGTACAGTTTTTATATCTTCTGTGTACTGGGATTAACTGCTCTGTCCTCTTGCTGTAGGGTTATGGAGTTCTCCTCAATGATCCCTTTTCCTCACATTTGCTCTTTGCAACACTGGCATCCACAGAAGGTCAAATATATCTGGTTTTATGCCTGCAGCGTGCTGCAAGACAGCTAGTCTTTACTACAATGAAATGTAATAAATTTGACTGCTTTGCACATAAAAATGGCTTTCAACAAACACCTAGACTCCTTTAGATTCTCCATTTTTAGGGCACTTTCAATTTCCCATCCAGAAGTTCATTAGAAGTCCAACTCTTATTTTATGTTGGCACCAAAAATGCTTATATTCAACATTTTCAGTTTTATCACAATACAGTGTACAGGACGTTTATGCACTGCTGAGTTGGTAAAAGCTTCTTCTAGTCTTACCAAGATTGCACCTCCAAAACAACCAAGCATTTTTGGTTACACTTAATCTTTCCCCAGTCCAATTCCCAGAATCCCACTCATAGGCAAAACCCAGCAAATAGACGGCAAATTAATTTTTGTTTTCTAAGAAATCTATTGATAATCTAGATTAAGCTCTTTGAGACCACTCAAACAGTAAAAAAACCCGAACCCAAAAACCAACACCCAAACAAGACAACTTTGTGAAAAATGCTAAATACGTACTTAGACTATAAAAGACATGCATTTGCATCCCATAACACGACAGCTAGAATAAAGAAAGGATCTGAATCTTTAACATCCTAAACAAGTCTATAAATCAAGGCAAATTGTCCTTTACTGTCTCTTTTTCCCCCCTGTCTGGTCCAAAAATTCTGCTGTGAACTTAAAATCCATCACAATTAAAAGTTCTATTGAACCCACTATATTTCGTAAGAGATGTTTTTTGGAAAACTCCATTTTTTGTCCACAAAAGAGTAATTTTAAAGTAACATTTACCAATTTTACTTGGAATAGATCTAAAAAATTGAGTGCACAGACTACTGTAAATTGCAAGTCAGAACTGAAAAGTCTTCCCAGATGAAGGTGGGGGAGTGGGGAAAGGGGCATAGAGGCAGTGCCACAGGGAGATTATTCCATGACCACCAGAATGGAGCAAAGACTCTAAATTTGGTGAGCTTTTCACTTAACTACGTGCTAAGGCAAAACTGTGCTTATGCAGCTTTTATTAAACCTGCAGTAACTCTCACAGCTTGCAGAAAGTTGACTATGGAAAGCCTTTCCAGAGTCTGGGCCACTCCTTTTCTTGTGAACAGTTGCCTGTGTGGCAGCCAAAGCTCAGACAAACTACTACCTTTTCTTTTGCCTTGTGAATTCGCTCAAATTTAATAAGTTTTTCCATTACCTGGAGCAATAATACGGTTTCTGCTACTGCTATTTTCATACTATCACAAAACTAAATTAATTTAAATGTGTAAAAAGGATATTAAATATTTCAGTTCAGATGAACCTGACACCCCTTCCTCTCACAACTCAACCTCTTTACCATAGTGTTCAGCAATGATTTCAGCTTCCTCTTACCTCCAAAATTTGCTTAAAGCTTCCACAGATACAACAGAAGTTGTTTACAATTTATAAATATGTTACCTGAAGATTTCTGTTAATAAGGGATTCATCCAGGGTCATTGCCAGTTCCACTGCCCTTTTCTGACTGGAAGGATCTAAATAGTACATCATTTTGGCAGCTACAGGAGGAAAAATAAGACTCATCACCCAGTGGATGACCAAAACCATCTGATACACAAACACAAAATAGAGATAATATGAGGAAGAGGGGGGACTGAACTCTCCGGCAGTAGTTCAAAATGTAGCCAACTTGGAGCATAAAGCTTGATGCCTAAGCAGGTAGAAGGGAAGCTCCAAACAAAGCATTAAAACAAACATTCAGCCACATTAGAGACAGTAGGGCAGAGAGGTCCCAACATCTGCATTTCAGCAGCACAAAGAGAAAATTAAAGAAAACCACAGACAACCTGGCAATCATGTTGTCAGAAAAATACAAATAGAGAAGAAAAGCACTCCTGAGTGAAGGAGTGATTGTTACATCACTGCGGTTGATACTGAGATAACACTGCCAGAGAAGCACAGAAAATGCACAAGTTGGGCAGAACAAGGAGAAAGGCAAAATACCTGATAACCTATGTGGCAGTGAGTCATAGTTCCTTTTAAGGAAAGCTTCATTGAAGTTCTTTGGATTAGTTGCTCCAAAAAGCCGATTCATTTCTTGGTTTAACACTGTTCTAACAGCATCAGGCAGATCCTTACTTTCAGATACTGTTGGAAAAAAGAAGTTGACGTGAGCACAGGTAATCACAATAAAATATGTTTTATGTATTTTAGTATTTTTCATGTTTACATTATTAATATAATTGGAAAGTATCTCAAAGGCAGATGCATGAAATTTGAAAAGGTAAATACTGGATGTGGTTAGAAGAAGCTTAACTGCAGCAGTTTTCTGATGCTTAGAAAAAGCCAAAGCTTTTTTATACTAATACATTCTCCTCCTTCCTAATTAAAACCTATTAGGCTAAAAGGTTAATGTCATACAAGTCTGTTCTTAAATCTGTCTAGTCTGTAGTCCCCATCAGAAAGGGTGACCTTTGGGGCAGGGGAAGGGAGAGAATTCTTGCAACTTTTACCAATAAGGACAGAATTCTAAGCCCTCTCCTTGCATGCTGACACAGGCTGTCAGCAGAAAAGCTGCATTCCACACTGTGCAGTTGTCCTAGGTTATAAAGTAAGATGTAACCCAAAGCATGTATTCTATCACCATCTGCATAAGCTGTTAAAACAGGTGGAGCAGTGTTCATTATCTGCTACCATGGCTCACCCTTGATGACTCCCTCCGGGGGCTATCTCTGTTTAATGGGCAATCAAGGACCTTGCCACATGACTCATAGATAACTCCTACTGACTATCTCCTGTTAATGGGCCCATCAATGCCTTGCCTCGTGACTCACCATCCCATTGTGGGATGCTCCACCCAGGAGGAGGAACTGAGAGTTCCCATCTGTATATAATCAGAGGTTTGGAATAGCACAGTCAGCCCTTACCTATGGGACTCCCAGAGGACAAGAGCTACACCACTGGACCTTCAGGTGAAGACCAGACTCTTTTCTACAGGATCACTGCTTCAACAGGACCACTTCATCCGGGCTGCTACCAACACCCTGACCGACAGGGTGTCGGGTTGTATCTGACTCTGTCAGTGGTTTTCTTTGTACTATTGCATTTATTTTACTTTTTCCTATTAAATTATATTTCTGACTTGGAGTCTCTCACTGGTTTGCTTTCAAACCTGTATAGCAGTTTCCATTTCTTCACTGCCTTCTTTTCTTTCAGGCTTCACATACTGCTCACAGTCTTAAAAATTCTTAGCAATACTGGAATGACTCCTAAATCCAGCTGCAGTCATAATAACCATGTTTAATTTTAGCATGAATCAGTTAGTTAAAAAGCTTTCTAATATATGCTTTAAGTATTTTGAATTAATTGCACTAAAAATCAATGACTGCAGGTTTGGCATCACCTGGCAGTGTGTGCAGATGAAGTCCTACCAAACAGATACATACCACTGCTGAAGAGATGAATCATACACTCGTGAAGCCAAGGATGACTAGAATCAATAGCAAAGGCTCTCTTCACAGACTGAAGCATCAGAAGGAACTTTTCTGGAAAAAAAAAGTGTTGACAAATGGTCAAAAACCTGTGGTAGGAACTCACTGCATTGTGTTACACAAGTATTTAGCATTTGAAATTAGAATTATCAGAAGAATTTATAGCTGAGTGTACTGCAAAAGCTATTTTTAATAACATGCATCTATTTAACCAGTGAATTAAGTGGATAATCACCATCTGTTCAAACTTTGGTTTTCACAGACTGCTCATGGCTGGAGTGTTGGTCCAGTGAAAAATTGTGTGTCGTGCCAGGGATGGGCTCCTCGTACCTCATCAATAATTGCTGTTTAAGTTCCAATAAACACCTTTATGATTCACAAATTGCTTGCTTTCATTAAGTCTTCTCACTTACCTTTTCGAAAATAAATCTCAAAGGCAAAAAGATGAGTCTCTATTTTGTTCTTCACTAAATTCTTCAGGGGTGTTAAAAATTTAACGGCTTCTTCCAAAGGTGCTTCAACCTACAGATTCAAGGAAGTGACACACAACTAAGTCAAAGTTCAAACCTAGAAACTACAACAATAAAAATCAGCTATTGCTGAGTCACATCAGAGAGTTACTTTCCTAAGGCAGTGCATAAGATGCTTAGAACCTCTTCAGTTACTAATTTTGCAACTTTCACTCAGTGTCTAAACACAGACTAAAAAGTCCAAAATATTTGCTTTCTGATGGCTACTAATCACATTTTGCTGTAGAGACACAAATCTTTTCCTTCTGTCATACACCAGTAGTGAACACAACTGGACCTGAACCTGCACTGAAAAGGGCAGTGTGGCTGCCCACACCGACCTACACATGTGGGCCTGAGATGATGGTAAATGACTGATAAATGCTCATGACATTCTGCTCATGTGAGCTTCAGACAGGTTCCTGAAAGCTGCCAGGTCATGGTGACAGTCCCAGCCAAAATAACAACAGCAAGCTGGAAGTAACTAGATACTGAAAAAGGCCTCCTAATCTTTGCTAGTGTAATCCAGTAAATGGACAGCTTTCACGCAAATTAATTCTGTGCAAGGGTTCTTCACAGACAGCTATCTTGCACATAGAATGTTGGGATTACTCAAACAAGAACTGTCTGTTGTCCTTCATATTTTTTTTTATGAACAGAAACTACTCTCTAAGAAGCAAATACAAATTTTGCTGTGTGCCAATAACAATTCAGCAATGTTGAAGTGATACGCTTCGTTGCAAACTTGAGTTGAAGATTGCAATGGACACCTTCCTGCTACACATAACTACAGCACCTGTCATAAAAACACTTGCATCACTTCTGTGTGCTGCTGATTTTACATATACACTGTGCACATAAACTATTTGGAACCAATAAAACCCCATTTCAAAGGTATGCCTTTAGTGCCAAAGCTACATACCCAAACAAGTCCAGGGGCAGCTGTTTCAGGAAAACTATTTGCAAGTGACCAACAATGTCAGAAATGGTCTTTTGGCACCAACTGCATTTGGAAGTGTCTATATCATGATTGTGATATTGAATTTGGAATTTTATCATACTGACATCTATATATTAAAGACATAACTAGATTTGCCAAAGGGATGCATTATAGAGCTGCAACTATTCCTTATAATCTTGGGAACTGGCTAGATTTTTCAGGGCTATCCCACAACATTCCTCTACTACAGAACTCAATTTCAATACATGCTGTTGCATTTCAATCTTAGCTAGCACTGCAATTAGTTCTGCTTCTTGTAACCAGTGAACTAAACAATGGAAATACCAACAATATTCTTAAGAACTAGTCAAGTTTAAGTCACTTGTTTCCTGGCTACAGAATTAAGTTCACTGACTCAACTTTCAAATATCCCCTCAAGAACTCATTTTAGTATGAATTAAGTACAAATAGTATGAATATAGATCCAGAATACTGGATTTATAAAGACTTGCAATCTATACTACTATTGCTATAAATGAATTTTTTCAGTCTCTATAATTTTCTTATCTTTCCCTCACTTTTTTTTTGTTTTCCTGCTCCTTGCAGGTGTAACTTCTGCTAAAAGAAGAGTCTTCTGGGTCACCTCCCTTTTATATCTCTCTATAGTTCTTAATCCAGATCTCTAAATCCATCTCAGTCTAGTCTACTATTTACTATCACAGCTTCTTTATTCCTTTCCTCCCCTCCACTCACAACATATGCAAACAAATCCTGTTAAAGCATTCAGTGCTTCAATGTTTCCTCTTTCACAGGCTGACTATGTAAACAAAAGAATATCAGGGGACCTAAGAGTGAATGATAATTGCCTTACATACAGGATAGAAAGACTTCCACACAACCAACTAGAAATAGAGTATAATCAACAAGTTAGTGCAGTAGACACATGGAGATAATTCCACCTGTAGCAAATGTTTATGACTTCAATTACTGCCTTTGAAAACTAGGCACAAAAGCTGTGATTTCCACACTAGTGATGTAGTAGTAGTTTCCACACTGTATCTAATAAACTAGCCCTAGAAAGGAATTGTTTTTAAAACACCGCCTGTGAAGAGATGCCATACCAAAAAAAACCCCAAACAAGTTATTTGAATGGCTTTTAAGTTTATATGTGCTCACTGCAACTTTTCTAGAAATTTCTAAGACTTTATTATTACATTAGTAAGCACCTTTGCCAGTTTCTCAGGGATAAGTTCCTCTTTCGGTCCTCCGATTTCTTCATCATCATCATCTTTCTTCTTTTTCTGATTCCTCTGTTGTTTCTCCTTCTCAGCATTTTTCTTCTCCTCCTCCAGTTGTGCTTTCTTCTGGGCTCTTCTCTGCTTATTTCGTAGCTTCTTTAGCTCCTTGTCAGACATATTTGCTGTACACACACAAAAGACAAAATCACACAACACTGATGTCTAATATTAACAGCAGCAAGCAGCTGTCAGACAACATCACCTTTTTAAAACCATATCTACTAATGAGCAATGCTGTCATTACCTTTGTAAAAGCTTATTTACTATGGATAGATTATTTTATAGTTTATGCTCTGCTTCATAATTCCCAAATTCCTTAGTGGAATCAGGGGACAGGAATTAGAATAATAGTATAATGAGATGAAAAATACTAAAACTTGACAAATTCCTCTTGAAGGATTCTCTCTTGAAGGATCCTCTATTCATACCATTTGAGGTGCCCCAAGTCATAACCACTCAAGCTGCTCTCAAATCAGAGATGAGGGGAAAAAAAAAAATACATGACTTAAACATTATTTTTACATCAGAAGCAAGAGATGATAAAATTTAAATTGCTACCTAGTGAAATTTCTACACACTGATAAAAGGCTTAGAAAGAGCTACCACCAAGCACATCTGCTTCAATCTGCTATTCCATGGACCAACCACCATGAGAGTTCATGTTTTTGCAGCCATTCCATAACATGAACATTTGTACTTAAGAGTTACAACTCTCACTACAAACCCATCATTGTTTTATAATAACCACAATAAAAGCACACATTAGTTTAACTTCCAGCAGAACATCTACTTTACCATGCAGTCCAAGCTGCAATTTGCCTATTTTCAGCTGTATAGAACTCTGGTTTTGGCTACCACAGTTGACAATGAATGCTAAACCTTCCTAAAATATCCACTAATTAGTGAAACTACATGACTAATTAATAAATCCTGAGGGTTGAATACCTGTATCAGCCTCATGTTCTTTATTTTCATCTGTTAAGGGATTATCATGAAGTTTCAAATAGATCTCTATGGCAATCCGTGCTGCTTTGAAGTAGAAGGGATGTTGTCGAAGCACATCTTCTAGTTTTAACAAGTCCACATAAGACCTAAGGGTGATCTTCCTCATACAGTAAGTGTGGAAGTCAAACTGGTCATCTGTGATTTCTACAAAATGCTAACACAATGTAACATAACATTATTTAGCAAGTATTAACAATGAGATACTAACCTGGACTTTCAAAATAATAACTTAGTAAAAGCCTACTGTTTGACAAATACAACCTACCTATTAAAAACGTTAACAAAACACTCCAAAAATAAAGTCATGGTGAAAAGGACAGAAGGCATCTCAGCCCAGAACCAAAATACACCAATTTCACAGTCTCTTAAAAGTAATTACATCTGAGAATTTGCAGTTTAACAGACAAAGGCTTTATATTCATTGTACATTTGAGGAGTTTTTCTTGTATGAACTGCTCTGGTATTTCTTTCATTCAAAACTGTAATTTTAAGTTCCACTAAATACTATGGCAATGAAGTCCACACTTAAATCAGGTATTATGTGAGAAAGTACTTTCTTTTGTTCAAGCTCTGCTTTCTGCACCCTCTAATGTCCCTTTGTTTTTGTTTGAGAAGCAATGAAAAGTCATTCCCCTCTTGAACTTCTCCAAGTACTTAGGATCTCATATAACTTTATCCTAAACTCAGCTTTGTTTGTCAAAGCTCAGGACAGAAGAGTAAGCACAACAATCTAACTGCATCTCTTCCTTTGGAACTTACCCCACAGTAGCTGTTTTACTAGCACGTTTTTAAGAAGGTGTGACACTCAGATGTAAACAATGTGACAGATTTACATAATGGAAGAAAAGTACTACTTCTCAAGTTTTAATTCCTGACATGTCCTTTTGACTGCTGCTCCACACCAGCACAGAAGTTTTTTCAGCATTATCTATAATGGTTTCAGGATTCCTGAGCTGCAATAATTACTGTAAGACCTTTTACTACTTATGCATAGGCAGATAATTTGTCACTGACTACACTGTTGAACATTACATTTCATGGGCATCTTAATCATTTAGTACTGAGACAGTGCAGGTGTTGTCCTTGCAATATTCAGTCCATTTCTGTGATCATTTATTGATGAAATAATGAAGATTCTAGAGATGCCTTAGTAATCTCCATGATAAACTCCTTTCCTTGCAAAAGTTATTTGCTCCTACTCTGTTTTCCCAGCCAAGAATCAGCTATTAAATCCATGAGATCAACTTCCCTGCTTTTTCTGAGACAGTTTAGATCCTTTATGGTATGAAGTATGAGATAAAAGGTGCTCCTGAAAAACAGGACACATTTTATCAACTAGACTGCCGCCTTGGCATAATTGACACCTCTAAAAGATTGAAGAGGCACTGCTTTTTCTTACAAAAGCTTTGTTGATGGTTTTTGAATTCAACATATTTGCTTAGTTTTTAACTTTACTACACCATCAATCAATTATTCCAATAAATAAATTAAACATAGTGACTTAAATCCTTAGAAATATTTTTTTGGGTGGCCTAAGTTATCACTTCATTTGCTGACCTCTTCTGGTTCCCAAGACAATTTACAAGACTAATGGTTTCTTACACAAAAGAATCTTACACTAATTTATTTAAATGATTTGTGCAAACAAAACATGGTCCTGGCAAATCACAAAATGATTTGGGTTGGAAGGGACCTTAAAGGTCATCTTATTTCCAACCCTCTGCCGCAGGCAGGGACACCTTTCACTACACCAGGTTACTTTGATAACTTTAGATCACTTTCTTCTAATCAGAGAATATTCCAGAGCTGAGTACTCCCTGCAGAAGAGCAGCAGTGCTGAAATCTCCTAACGCCTCTCTATTTGCAAAGAGGCAGAGCTTCCTACTAAGTTCTTCTCTTTCAGCACCTTCTTTTACACCCTCAGCTGTCTGGTCTTTTTTCTAGACTTTAATGTGCTTTAAAAAAACTAAACCCATATCTGTTTCTTTTTAAAGTTGTGCATCCAAATTTTGTTGTTTACCTCACTATGGATATCTGCATTTAATGTGCAAGTACTCCCCCTTTTAAATAAAATTTCGACTTTATTAAGTCTTTATTTTTGCAATAGCTTCTTTTAAACGGTAGCCTTTTTTTTTAAGGAGAAGATAGTTAATATTTTTGGTAATTTTTTTAACACTTATTGTCTACCTCTAAAACAGTGCCTTAATAGTAACTGATATCTGTCCTTTACTTTAAGGATGGGCTTGTCAGCTCATCCACTATTTTTGGACTTAAAGTACACATACTCTTAGTTTGTACCTAAATATTCATTTCTTATGTACACTGCCAAAACTAAGATTAATTTTGACAGTTTTCTTCTCTCGTCTGGATCTTCAAGTAACTTTATAAAATCTCTTCATAATACACTGTTTACAATAGCATTTTTAGGAAGAAACGTAACTATATGAACTTGCCAGTAACCAACAAGAAATGAAATCTCTCCTGAAGCTACATGAAATGCACCCTTACTGCTCAGAAAAGTAAAATATCAGCACAGTAAACTTAAACCAGTGTTTTCCAGCCTAAGCAGTTGAGCTGAATACGTACTCTCTCAATTTCATGGCATTTCTTAAGTGCTTCTCCAAATTTGTTCATTGCCTTGTAGGCTTGCGCACATTCTGTCTGAAACCACATGCACTGCATTTCATTCAGGTTCTCTACTGCTGAGGTTCCTTCCTAAAAGCAAAAACATCATTATACAAAAAAATAAATCTCATTGGATTTGTCAGCTGCTATTTCTTTTATCTTGGCCTAATTAAAAGCACAAATAAAGCAAATGAATGCTAAATCTCAGAACTGTAGTCTTGAAAGCTAGAAATGCCACAGTTAAGATCAACTTGCTTTGTTCATTAATTAAAACAAATATAAAAATCTTTGTTAGACCTATTGGAAGAGTCAGAAAGACACAATGAATAGCCAGGCGGTGACCATTTCAGTCTGACAGTTCCTCATCTTTAGGTTAGGAGAGACCTTCATTCAGGTGTTTTTAATACTGTGTGCACACAAATAGCACATTGCAGCATGGAAAAAACAGCAGAAAAGTTCTAGCCCATGGCAAGTCACTGACACCTGCAGGAAATCCTGCAGGATTTTTTTTTCCCCAACTAAAACTGCCATTTTTATCTTCCAGAGAACTGCTGATTGAGGCAAGTATCCTCACAGTAGTAGTAGTAGTAGTAGATGATGTAGTAGTACTAAATGCAATCAGCACTAGAGAGGAGTAGCAAGGCAAAAGGAATACTGTTGACTTTGACACCTTCTGGTTCAAAAAAGGGGGCTTACAGTTGTTCTTTCAAATCTGGTACTTGTATATACTTGCACAGATCCATAGAACTTCGCAATGAAAGAGAAAGGCAGTATTCAAAACAGCCTGAGTTAGGCAACTAAAAATGAAGAAAAAGTGTCAGTTCCATTTTCATTATGCTTAATCTAGGTCTCCTCTAATTACTGATTTTTAATTAAGAAGCCTGTATTTGAGCACTAGACATAAGATCAAATGGAGATAAGTAAGATTCTAAAGAGTAACATCATCAAATTATATTTTTCAAGTTTGGTTTTGGGTAACTGGTATGCTTCCTTTTTAGCATCATCTTAAGAGCTGCTTAAGGCATTGAGGGAGGTCAAATTAACCTAAATTCATAGTGGGTTTGCATCAAAACCCCCACATAAAGCTATGAGCATATATAAAACAGAACTTCCCCTTCCCTCATGTCTGCCTGCACATAGCCTCCAATTCTCAAGATCCTTCAGATTTCCTTTACAAACGCTGCTCCCCCTCCTCTCTCTTCAACCTAACTTACACTCCAGGTTTCTCCTGCTCTTTAAGAGAGGAGAAAATGGGACAAACAAACAGAAAAGGCTTTACTTTTACAGGTAGATCCCAAAAGCTTGTTGCCTGTCTTCCATAGACAACACACAAATGACACCGCCAGTATTCTGAAACTGAAATTTGACAAATAGCCTGGAGAGACTTCACCGAGCTATTCTGATTTTTAGTTATGAAAGAGTAACATCAAAGAAATACATTTTAAAAAGTAACTAGCCTGTGTGACCATCAAACCTATCAAAATGGGATTACTGCAGGGACAAAAAGTGATGCATGAAATTATGTAATTTCTGTAACACAAAATTTTTCTTCCAGATAACTGGTCATGTGTAAGTATATGAAAAATAAAAGAAAAAAGGTGTAACATGCAGCTTTCCTTCATCACAGATAAACAAGGATTCGGGGATGAAAGTTGGTTCACACAAGGAAGACGCCTCACAAAGCCTCCCAGCTGTTAGCCACACTAAAATTATGTTCCAAGAGACATCTGAATTCTCAAACTTACTACCACTAGAAAAAAGAAACATGGGCAACTTTATGAGCTCTTTCAAGTATCCTACAGAATCAACATTAAACTCAAAGATTATTGTGCAAAAATTTTCTCAGAAGTTCTTTCTAAAACAGGCATGCTGTATTTTTCCTACCTGGCAAAAATAACCAAATCCAGGCTTTACAGAGTTTTAACTTATTACTATGGAATCATGCTGTTCGAGATTCATTCAAACCCCACTATAGACTACAACAACTGAAGCAAGCAACCACTGGTAATCTGAAACAGGACTTAAATATTGTAGTAAAGGTGAGTGCAAAGTTAAAAAGTTATTCCACAGGGGATTAAGCCCACATTATTCCAAAGACCTGTAGTTAAGTGCAACAAACCCGTGTAAACTTAGAACACATTTCTTCTGCTTCTTTAATGGAGTTTGCTTTCAACATATATTTTGCACATTTGGAGTTGATAAATCTGTCTGCTGTGTCCAAAGCCTGAGCCTCATCCATCCACCTTGCAGCTTCCTTAATATTTCCAGCATGCTAAAGAGATAGAAATTTAAGTCAGATTCAGTAATTATAAAACATGCACGTTTTATCTACTCACTGTTTGATGTAATTAGGTTTTTTTAGACTTTTTTTTAATCAATAGCTTTCTTCAAAAGCAACAGATCTTTAAAGAAAAAAAGCAGTTAAATACCTTTCCTCGTTACGGTCTTTTAGCACTGAATGTTTTTCCTGAAAACGCTTAAGGAACCACTTTGGATAATCCCATTCTGATACAGTATCATAGTGCACTTCAGAAATTATTTTAAGCAGCTAAAAAACCGAGGGGTAAGAACAGATGAAAGACTCAATCTAATTTATCAATGTGATTTTTAAAGTGAGAATTCACATTTTGCTGTACACTTGTCCTTTATTGAGTTAAAAACCTTCACAGAGGCTTTTTTATATGCAGCAGAAAACCCCACGTCAAGTAGCTAAGCAAGACCCTTATCTAGAAACTCACTAAAATTCCTAACAAACTAATAACCTTTAGTCACTAAGAATAAAACCAAACTTACCTTATAGATTTTTGCCTTCACAAGGAAGAGTTCTATCAAAGTGGGAGTACTTTCTATAGCAGCATTTATATATTCTAGAGCCAGGGATGGCAGTCCAATTTTATCATAATGTTGAGCCAAATAATACTGGACCCAGAGTAAAGTGGTTGGAGGTTCTTCTTTACCATCATCTGGTAGGGGTAAAATGGAGAGTGGTTTTCTGTTTGGTTTATTACTAAAACAATATGCCAGAAGCAGAATGCTATAAACAGAGCCACTGAAGTTAATTCTGCTTCTCTATCAGACCTAGGAGAACTTCCAAACTACTGGCTCCAGGTACATACATGAGCTTCTAAGTCTGTCCAAGACCTAACCACATACTGCTCCCTTCTCCTTCTGTGATTTTAAGGAAAAGAGAGTTGGTGGGTCAAAGGGAGTTGCACTTTGTTCCAAGTATTTGCTTAGGGCAGTCAGATATGCAAAACCTCCAAGAACACAAAACCCAGTCCCCACCAAAAGCTCCGTAACTACACTGCTCTGTGAAGACTGTGCTATCAGTATATATTGTTTTTTGACATTTCTGTAGTTACAGATTTGACACAGCTTTCAAACTTCAGTTTCCCTGAACAGTGATAAACTCAAGTCCTGAAAACAGCGTACTTGAACTCAAAACTGCGAAGAGATGACTAAATTCATTAATCCATGAAAAAAATTTAAAACAAGTGAGTATATTTTGAATACAGACTTGACATTTGACAGCTATGGTTCAGTTCTGTGTTAGGGGAAAAAAAGAAAAAACCCACACCACCTCTATTTCTTCATTCCCTACTTCCCCACCTATCCCCCTATTTCCATTTCCAGTGGACACACAATGCTTACACCAGGAACTACTTCCATGAAGCACAACAGTTTCAGCACTCACCATTTGGGTTAAATAACCTGCAGCTTCTTAGAGAGGTTTCATAACCTATCACGAGCTCTTCTATGATTGCCACCTACACATGCAAGACAAGACACAGAAAAAATAATCTGTGGGCCAGATAGTATTTTACTACAACTTGAGCTACTTGGTGTTACTCAAACTAGTTATTTTGGTAAGAAGATTCTGCAATATCCTGAATTACATTAAGTTCGAGAATGTACTCAATCTCACTGTTTTTAACAAATTAAGACCAGGCCTCCCTTGGTGAACATTTACACAGCTCAGAATTTCTAAATCCTAAGTTTTCTCCATTTACCAACTTGGCACATGTATGGCCCAATGTATGTACTTCATTTTTTTCCCAGCTGTATCAGGCCATCTAAAGCAGTGCTGATGGAGTCAACACTGAAGAAAACTGTTTCCTTTCTCTCTTCAATACACCAGAGTTATGAGGTAGAACATGTAAAAACTGGTTAGAACACTTACCTTCTCCTTGTCTTTATATAATGACCTCAAAGTATTGAAGACTGGTGGGCAACCTTTGCTGAAATTCATCCTTAAAAACTTGTCCAGACATTCCTTAAACTTTTCACCTTGAGAGGAAAAAGACCTGTTGATTTTGTTTTACCAGACATTACTCATCAATTGCAGATTGTTTATACTGTTAAATCAGAATCTAAGAAACACAAGTGTTGATCACTACCTACTCAGCAGAAATGCACTTACCCGACAAAAAGTTTAATGGTAATCTTCTTGGAACTAGTCCCCTTGGGTATTTAGTCCAGGCCTCTTCATAGATCTTTAGTCTCTCCATCATATTAGCTGGAAGAGAAATTCACAATTTACTTTTCCCTTCCTTTCTGGCAAGAAGGAAAAGGGGGCAGGGAAAGTGATTTATACCTGACTAAAAAAAGAATCAAAATATATAGCAACTAATGGCTATATCCTTCCTACAGAACAGAATTTCCTCCTTATTCTTATTAAAACTAACATATTGAACGACTCCAAGGTACTCAGTATCTGTTAATTCCTCTTTCAGCAGTAGAATACTGCTTATCTCCCATCTTAAAAAGAGCTCCTGCCTTATTGCTGTCTAAAACCTTCAAAGAAGACCATTCAGTTGTATTAGCTACAACATAAGATTAAACTAACAGAGACAGTAAAGGAAAAATTCAAAATTAGAAGTGTCATCTAAGAAATAATTCTGTTCTTTCAATTGCACACAAAGACTATGGCGTTTTTTTATTCTATGATTTTAGATAAGACAAGGTAATAACAATGCAAGAAATATTTCCAGTCTTTCTTAAGAAACCCAAACATTATGACAGTATGTACACACTATGACTAAAAAGAAATAATTAAATAGGGACTTTTAAAATAATAGTTTTAGTATTTAAAGCAATACAAGCTTTATATGCTTTTATATGCAGAAAAAGCTTATTTACTACAAGATATCAAATCATTACCTGGCTTAAGTGCCTTTTCTAAGCCTTTGTAGTAAGCCCAGTTTTCGGGATTTCTTTCTTGCAGTCCTTTGTAGACTTCAACTGCTTCTTCAAGTCTGCCAAGCTGGAGCAGGAGTTCTCCTGTGTGAAAAGCAAGAAGTTTTAAATCAAGGTAACAAGATACTAAAGCAGTGTAACATTTATCACTCTACAGTAAAAGACTGGATAATCCTTAACTCCATGCAGATTCTAATTCTTAGAAAAAATTAGCACAATAGCATTATAAACTAGTTGACAGATAGGCTTTTACTTTGACAATAGCTGCAATTATAGTAAGATTTTACAACTCGGCCTGTAATTCCTGAAACTTACTTTAAAATTTAATGCAAAATGCACGTGGTTTGGTTTTTTCCCTCACTTACTGAAGTGACTGGTTACTTTGAGTGCATTTTTTACTGCAGAAGGCAATTAAAAGCAGTACATGGTAGTTGATGCATACAGCATTTTGAAAACCGAACTGAAATTGCAGAACTGTAAGTAAGAGAATGGTTCTTCAATCTGGTATTTCATGAAACTAACTTCAGTGTTTTTAATCAAGTCATTGATTTGATGAATGAATTCTCAAGATTCTGCAAACAAGTTTCCTTTTAATGATACTTCAATACAAGTTAAAACTGATAAAGTAAAGATTAGGTCTAACAATTGTATAAACATCTCTGCTAATGCTGGAACTGCAACAGAAGTCAATTTCCCATTTCCAAAAGGAAAACTGTATTTTATAAAGCTTTTCTATTTGCAAATGTTAGGCATGAATAGATTACACACCAGAGGTGAACAGTGTCACTCTAGACTAAGGCAAGATTTTCTTACCTAGTTTCAAGAGGAAAATGCAAATTTACCTTTCTTCTTCCCTGTGTCACACAAGTGACATGCAATTTTGTCAAGAGATGCTGCTTTCCACAGTTAGAATAACTTGAGGACTACACACAGAATCTAACGCCCAAGAAAACATCAATAGTTCACTTACTGAGAATGACAGAATTGGGAAAACAAACCTTAATTCTTTCTCTGAGGTGAAAGTTAACTTTTTTCTATCTAACAGCAGCAAATGCCAATACAATTTCCAGTGTTTGTCAGTTGTACTTCATCCACGGTGGCTTTTGCATGTCTGCTTAAAATTTGTACACTCATTTATTATCAGGCTCTCCTGGAGAATAAACAGCAGCCAAGCCAGACCGAACAACACAATAGGAGCTGTGCCCAAAAAAATTAATCACTTGTACCCTGTTGAAAGCACACAGACTGAGAGTATTTCCATCCTTTTGTCTGGTAACTTGCTAGGAGGTTTTGTGTTTTGGTCTGGGGTTTATTTTTAATGAAGTCCTATTTGAAAAACCTATTTCACTACTAACCTTGGACCTTCAAACACTTAGTATGTCACGCAGTATGTCAACGTGAAACACGAAGTATGTCAAAAGACCTTTCAGATAAAAAATAAAGTCACAAAAAACCCACTCCCACCCCAAAAAGTCCTGCTACTATGTTTCAAAAATGATCAGTGATAGCATAGTCTCTATATCCATTTCCTTTTATATGCAAACCAAGTCAGATATTCAGCTACCGTGGAGAGTCATCTGCAACCATTTTCCTTGAGGAAGCACCACACCTCCCATAATACTGTCACTACTCAATTTTTACGTTCGTTTTGCAGGACAGTGAGATTACTATTAGCACAATTAGGGAACTAGCTACAACATCTACATGCATAAATTAGAGTAAAAGGATTTCTTCTCTTTACTTCAAGCAATCATTTATATAGATTCCAGTGTGGGCCAAGAACAAGCAGTACCTTCGACAGATTGGCAGTTTCACAGAAAGACTGTACAAGCACCAAGCAGAAGAGGAACAAAGCATGCTTTAAGAATGTGCACCTGTTAATAGAGCTGTGAGAATGAACTTGTATCACTCTGCAATTCCATCTATGGAATATAAGCTACACTATTGTATTGATCTGTTAAAGTATTATACACCACGTTTATAATAATACAACAGAAGCCTACACTGGGTTACCTCACTAAAGAGCCTATTTCCATACACTGCAAGGGTGACTGAATACATTTAAAAGCCTTCTGCTGTGCCAAAGATGATTCTTCCCTTTCAGCACATGGTATCCTTGTCAGGGCCACTATCAAAGCTGTAACAGCACAGGTCTGGGTACATTACTCGGTCCTTTACAACAGCAAAATTAAATAAATTAATCTTAAAACAAATCCAAGTTCCAAAAGACGGGAAATGCTGACAGTTCTGACATCCCATTGTATGCTATGTGTTTAAATGTATCTTCAGAAAGTGATTACCTTTAGTTTCTTCAACAGCCAGTTTATCACAGATCTGCTTTTCATAGGTACAAAGATGCTCCAAGGCTTCTTTATACAGCCCTGCTTCCCGGAGGACTTGATTTTGATAGAGCAGCAGTTCACTGTACTCGTAGTCCACCTTGTCAGGTGATGTCTACATAGGAAAGCCAAACACAGGACATAGTTCAGCCATCTAATTCTAAAACTTGGGGTCAAATTCATTTGACTAAAGAAACTGCATGAAGTTTCCTCATCAAGAAAGGAATGTTTTATTTTTGGCTTAAACAGCACTCCATATAGGAATGTCATGTCTTCCTCTTACCTGCTGTGTCTTCCTAAATTCCTCTAAAATTTTTGCTGCCATTTCATAGTCTTCCAGCAGGTGGTAAGCAATGGCATAGCCAATCCATGATGCTCGCTGTGCAGGTCGGAGCTGAAGCAACTGGTATCTTGTTTCCTGCAAAAAAGTAGCTGCTAATTTTCCCGACTTTACTCTGATACTCTGTAGAATCCATTAGGCAATATTCTGTCTTCAATATTCTAGTATTTAAGGAAGTCACTGCGAAATACTTTTCTATATGCATTTTATTAACCAGAGAAAGAATAAACTTCGAACTATAATGGTGTTCACTGAATAAAAAAATAAGCCTCCACAAAATAGTATGTCCAACCAAATCCTGATGAGTCAGACTAATTTTGTTAATGTTTGACACACATGCTTTTCCTGTCTTACCACTTATGAACAGAACGTAATTAAGGATACTTGGTTTGAGCTGCAGGAATGTTTACTGGTGTTTCAAATAAACCTTGAAAGTACGTAAGTATTTAAATCATTAGAAGTGTTCTTAGGCAACACAGGTCATGCAAATACATGTCTATTCTTTGGCAAGAGGATAATTACAGCTGGAAAATGCAACAGATTTGCTTGGTATCATGCAGTTTTGATCTGAGGAAAATGCTATTACTTGTTTTGTTATAGACTCCTGAAAGGTATTTTCCTGAAAGTAACTTAAAGTAAAGGAAAAAAGATATTTCCTATTGAAAAAGTCTGAACGGTCAGAAGTAGGGATTAACAAAGAACTAAAACGAATTACAGCTGTTTTAACAGAATGATGAGCACTCAAAATATTTTGAGGCAGAAGAGGCTGGAATTTAAAGCAAAGAAAAAAACCAAACAAAACACAATCTTACTCCCAATTTTGAGAGTAAATTCCCATTCTTCAGAAAGCAGCATATGATTAGCCATGAATGACTGACTTCTAAACATCCTAACATTTAATCCTTAATGCATTCTGTAACCATGTGTTACTTGTACGTCTAGAGATTACAAAATTTGTATTCACATTTATCCAGAGGTGAAGAGAACAAACATTTGCAAACGCATTTTGGCACCTACACTAAGTTTTAGCTATCTTGTCTCGGCAAGAGCAGAACCAAATTTCTAAACTACTGATACGAAAAAATCAGTGATTAAGAATTGTCTTGACTTAGGAATAAATTCTCTGAGGACTCGTGCTAGCTGATGGTTCCACACAGCTTTGAGCACAAAACTTGCTCTTGGGTATACTAAAGTTACCCTAATTTGAAAAGGAAATAATTCATGAAGAGACCAACTAATGTGTTTTAAACAACACGACTTTAGAGGTGCAAGGGAAACCTAAAAAGATGAAAACTTGACCAAAAATAATGGAGCTGTCACTCACTAATGCCCAAGCTGGCCAGGAACCAAAATACGATGTTTCATGCAGCACACTGCTTGTTATTACCCACTGCCAAGAGAAAACGGGGCCACTGATGTAAAGGTCAAGAGATATATAGTACAAA
This sequence comes from Falcunculus frontatus, assembly GCA_013398115.1. Lineage (NCBI taxonomy): Eukaryota > Metazoa > Chordata > Aves > Passeriformes > Falcunculus > Falcunculus frontatus. The sequence goes on from VZRV01003330.1 coordinate 100,569, forward strand.
GCTACTAAAAAATACAAACTCCTTTGCTGGAATAAAAGTCATGTTCTGAACACATTGTCTCTTACCTACAGGAATCCTTTCAAGAAAAGAACAAGACTGGAGAATGTCTACAGCATGAAAAAAAAAAGGCAAGAAATTCTACACTGAGCTGAAAATGCATCATTTAATTTGCCATTAAATCTGTGTATTTTATAGAAATTGTTCAGTAGCGCATCTGCTTTTACTTTCATAAAGTACTAAATGGCATATAGTTTTAACTCTCTGGACCTAACTACTTTTTTAAAGTGTCATTAATCAATCTGACACCTTTGCTGCAGTTCCCTAGAAGATGATTAAATGCAGTATGCACACTTACCCTGTAACCTTCAAGATCCCTCATTTGAATCTGTAGCAGAGAAAGGTCTCTCAAGATCTGAAGATTGTCTTTGTCCCATTTCAGTGCATTTCTATAGCATTTGATAGCTTCATCGTATTTCTTGTCCGACCTCTGAAGAAGGCCATAGACATGCCAACCTGGAAAACTCTATTAAGGCTTCCACTGAATTTGAGCAGGGACAAATGAGCTCCAACATGGCAGTGAGTGCACAGCTGGCAACAAGCTCTCAAGCTGTTTTATAAATGGGCAGGAACGCTACAATTTTTTTTGTCAGAACTTTGCCAGTTATATGTATACAGACTATATAAGATGCTGTAAACTTTACTTTTCACATACTGGGTGAGGACATAAAGTAACAGGATCTCTGGAAACCCTATTAGGCTTACTTGAAAACAATTTGAGATGACTGAAGTAATCATACTTCCTGCACTCTGAGTATACGACAAGTCTTTAACAATGTAATGGCAACTACTCATGTTTCCAAAGCAAATCACATGCTTAAATGCCCATCATGAGTTTACAGTTGCAGATTAATGATAAAAAAATACACAGTGCATGCCAGAATAATATGTGAGCTAACTGTGACTGCAAGGACTGCAAAACATCTGCCCTTTGGATAGCTTAGACAAAGCATTTATTGGAAATTGAAAATTCTGACATTCCGGTTTGAAGTTTAAACCAGCTTTTATTGCTACTCTATAAATCAAGTAGTTGCAGTAGTTACAGAAATCAATCTTTTCAATTCATCAGGAAAAGCCCCATTTCAAAAAGGATACAGACATGGCTCTTCAAGTCATTTCTTAGGCCTCTGCGCACAAGTTCATAAGCTTCTTCTTTCTTCCCTAGACAGTTCAATGTTAGTCCTTTCATTGCCAAGGTTTCTAAAAAAGAAAAAAAAATCAGATTAAGTAAGTATCAGTTATTCATTTTCATGAGTTTTAAGCTCCGTACAGCAACCCTAAACATAGTATAAATGCAAATTTAGATTCAGTTATCACTCCAAAGATTTCACATTCTTTTCTCACATGGAAAACTCTACTGTCAGATTATTCACTCAAGTATATCATGCACAGCAATAAACCTTTTATATTACTTCCATCAAAATATGAAGTAATGTTTTATTTTAAAGGCCAGTAAAAACTGCGTGCTCTACAAACATTCGGAAATTTTTCTTTTTAACTACTCAAGTATCTATCTATTCACAACTCTGATATTTCTATGCATTCACCCATATCAGACTAGCTGCAAAAAACCCACAAAGCATTTCTGAACAGTGCAAAGAGACTTTCAACTCAGTATTAAGAGCCGACTAAAAATACAGCAAAGGAACAAACACCTTTTTCTTCTTTTAAAATAAGACTATTCCTTCAGAAGAGTTGCAGGCCACAGAGCTGACAGAGTGCTGAACAATATCTAGCCTCTTCCTTTTGTTTTTCACTTTTATGTGAGTGAATCTCAACTTCCCAGGAAAAGTGATTTAACTAATGCATACTTGTATTAGGAAACTTGCACCATGAATCTTAGACTTGAAGGATAAAGAATGGGAAGCTATGACTATTGGTAAGATCAGTCTTTGAAATGACAAATCTTACCAACAATAAGTGCCTAATATGCAGGTTTCTGGATGCTCTTATTGCTTTACGGGCCAAAGGTTAGCAGTGAAGTGGTATATAACATTAAAATAATTACTCAAATGTAAAGTACAGGGAAAAAGAGATCATATGCCACTTGAAAACTTACCTCCATGTTCTGCAAACTTGGGATTGGAAAGGATCTGTTTACAGAACTTCAGCCCATTTCTATACTGCTTATGTTCATAACACCTCTGTTGAAAAACAAAACAGGTTTATTCAAAAAATTTAGAGTGAAAGTATTTATGCAAACCTAAAATTAAGCATCAGTGCAGCTATGGATTTTAGAAAATGTACAAATATTTTAATGAACCCTGTTTATTGAGCTTCCTGCGTTTAAAAATTCTTTCCATTGCCAGAAAAAAAAAAAAGATGTTAGCAACACCACAAGTTTAAAAGTATAACTGAAGACATATTATTGTACAGCAGATTCTCAGGTAAGACACCACAGGAAGCTTAAGTGCCTAATGAGATTCAACTCTCCCTTAACATAAAAGCAAACCTTATGTCATAACATTGGTAAACACTGAACCTACTTTATCCAATTATCCTGTATAGTAGTAACCCACGAGACACCCTCCAACAACCATAGAACCTGGAAAGACATTTAAATCATTGGAACTTGGCTTAAACTACCTCTGAAAGCAACCTCTTACGATCAACTTGATTACCCCATGTATTTCATATATCCAAACTTTCAAAACTAGTATATAGTAACATTATCTTGCCATACTGGAAATTTAAACATTCCACTACAGGTTTCTTAGTCCAACTCTTTTGTCTGAGCCTCATTCACTATGCAAGATGACTACAATGCACCAACAGCACAGAGCATGAACTTTTAAAACCAGTTTTAGTATTTTATTTATGTAAATCCACTTCGTGTGCTCATCTTTAAACATAAGCCAAAAAATAAACCATTATAAACACCAATTCATACATTTTACATCACTTCAGCAAATGCTAGGAACCTCTTACATTTAATTTTACTGGAATGAAATAAACATTAAGGAGCACACATTGATTGAGCACTGACCCAAATCCTATTAACCCTGTTATTAATTACAAAGTCATTCATAACAAGATCTCACTGACTCTGGTTGATTCTGGTGGCAGGATGGCTGACAGGGGTGTAAAGATTGGGTACAGCTGAGAGCTTTCAAGTCCTTCTAAATAAGTTGTTGCTCAGGATTCCATCTTTCCTCACGCTGCAAAGTAATTATCCAAGAGCATTCATAAGCACATATGGACACTATGTGTCCTGTAAGCACTCTCATCAAAAATATTTAGGAGCAGCAGACCCAACAGGTCTTCCCTTCAAGCAGAAGGTTGTAAAAATAAAACTTTAAAATGTTACATGAATGTCAGGGGAAAAGCTTAAAAAGGAAAATGGCATATCTACGACTTCTATGTTTCATGCTGCTCTTCATAATAGAAGATGCTGTTTAGTGTCCGGTTTTCTCTTGGAAACACCAACAATAAACTTCGAAGGTGTAAAAAAATGGTAAAACACTAAGTGAGTGTATTATTTTCTAGTACTAAGGTCATACAGCTGAAATAATATGACTACAGACCAAGATGCATCACAAACCATCTATCTTGCTCTGCCTATGCTATCACCATCCTTAGGAGAAAGGGAATTGCTCGCATGGAAAAGGAGAGAGAAGGAAGATGCTCAGAGAAAGCAAGCAAGATGTACTCAAAGAGGAACAGATCAACAAAAGAATTAGAATGTTTCAACTTGAACAGACCTTTAAAGACCATCTAGTTCCACCCACCCCACGGGCAGAAACACCTTTCACTACACCATGTTGTTCAAAGCCCCATCCAACCCTGACTTTGAACACTTCCAAAAGACAACTCCCTCTGTCACCAAGAACAAGAAAAGTCAGTACTGCAAGCACGTAGCAGAAAAACATTTTAAGGGTTAGGTAAGAGGAAATCTGTACAGGCAGCTATTTTTTTTCTATTAAACTTGACTGGGTATTACTTACACCTTCCAGTCATTATCAGCTTTCAAGTAGCTGGCTGAGTCACTACAACAAGCCACTAGTCAGAGCTGACAGACTTTTTTTTTTTTTTAAATTGAAACCATCAGTCATAATGATTACCAGCCAGGCCTCCTCCCTGAAAAGTAGAGCCACCATTTGCCCCCACCCAGGTAGTTGTGGAAGCAGCAGAACCTGTCACAGAAGTGTTGCAGCCACAGGAACTGAAGAATGTGTCTGTAGTGTAGCTAAGGCACTGTCACAAGCAGAAGGGGCACTTTGGGGTTTTCAAGTCTGGCTTTGAGTACAGCTGCTAAGATGATGGCTATGAATGTGAAATCTTATCACTAAATGGTTCCATTTAACATCCTCTAACAACCAGGCTCTCACCTTGAAGTTTAAGCAAAGTCACCCAAGACAGGATATATGCTAGAGACGGGAAATACTTGCACATAAATTTTTTTAGGGTGATACAGAACTTATAATGTAAGATAGTTTGGAACAGAGCAAACTCACTGAGAACTGTAACAAATTCCTTCCTTTAGGCTTCACAGAGCAAATATTTACAAGTTTATATCCACTTACATCTACAGAAAGTTGCTCATAACCCAGAAAATACTTGGATAAGGCCAACAAATTATCAGGAACCAATCCGGACATACTTTTATCTCCAGAATATAGCTGTGTATATAGACACAGCTGTGTCTATTCCCCAGTGAAGCATCAAAGGTTTTACAGGTTATTTCTAGATCAAGACAAGTTGGAATGATTTCCTGTATACAATTTCTCCAAGTTTTCAAGTTAATACTTTCAAGCTTATTTCATTCTGTTAATGCAAACATTTCAAATTGTGTTATGAGTTTCCTTATTCTGTGTATGTGCTCTATGTACACATTGTATGTTCTGACAGTGGAAGGAAGGGAACAAATGAAATTGAGGTCACATTTAGTTCTTCAGAAAAGAAGACTGTTTCCTCATAGTGGGCCCAACAGCACCACTGAGATTCCCCTACCTGAAGCTGTGCACATACTTAACTCATTGTCCAGAGAGATTATGGGCTAACAAGCTTATATTAAGGTGTGAAATAGACCATTAAGGTGTGAAGGAAGCCAGGAATGAAGCATATGCAACCATGTCTGGCACAAACCTCGGTGAACCTTTAATTTCAAGGAACAGACAATTAAAACAAAAATCTTTTCATAAAAAGGAGACAGAAAATATATACACAGCCTAGGAAAGAAGATCCTTAAGCAAGTAAGTAGTTTCTGAGTAAGAGAAGAAAAAAGAACGAGCACTTTAAATTAAAAAAAAAAAATCACAGAAGCAGGTATGGTGACATGTCAGGTATTCTTGGGACATAAAGATACAGGCTTTCTGGAAACAGGAATTTTATTCATCTGGGTAGCTTGTTTCCTCCCAGATGAATAGCTTGTGGCAGTCATTACCAGAGCTCCAAGACCCTCGCTCTGGGACAGCTGTTCTGCAGAACATATTTCTCTGTTCCAGAGATGGCTAGAAGAGCAGGAGTTGCCTGCACTAAGCTAAATTCCTGCACATATAAACTTCAAAGCCAGTAATGAGAGCATGCCTGTGATTCTTGACAGACTAGTGTTGCAGCTACAACTTGTGACATCATGCAATGAGAAAACATAAAAGCTAAACTTTAAAAGAATAAGGTTAAGGCTAACACTTCAGAAGAACAAAATCTGACTCTACAGCAGTACTGAATTTAGTACAGATTTCCCACCCTTCGAAGTTTTTCATTTAATAAGTTACCAGACCTTTTAAGATATCTAACGAGCTTTTCTATACATGGTGTGGCCAGAATGACAACCTATTCCAAACACACCAAGATTCTTTTTATACTCTTTAATTTTCTACATTTATAGCAAGGAAATAACATCTGCTTTAATACCATTCTACAAAGAATCAGTAAGAAGAGGCAGGCAAAGTATGACTCCTTCAAAATCATGCAAGACCATAGGAGGTGAGAATTTGCATTTACATTGCTTCTCCCACTACCAAGTATCTATTCTATGGATTGGAATGCACGGCAATTACTAGACAGACTGACACTGAAATTTTAAGGAACAGAGATGGCCCACATTTTCCAGAATCCCAAGTCCGAGGTGGAAGGAGAGCTTGTATTCTGGTGTTCTCTGAATTGTACTAAAGCATTTGTGCAGATTCAGTCTGGCCAGCAGATGCCTTAGACATGCACAAGGCTCACTGTGTCTAATGTGAATAAATTCCTCCACATTCTTCTTTGGTGGCTGCCATAAAGAAAGGTGAACTCCTGCTACTTACCTACATCTAGCCATAGCTCACAGCTACATGGAGTTTGTTCCCCCCTTGCCCCAGCTTTCCAGTTTTGACTCTTCCCCCATCTACTCTCTAAACCTTGCTGCCAAACCTACAGGTAGTGAACACTGACATGGATTCTTGAACAAGGTAACCACAAGGTTGTTATACAAGGGCCATGCTACTGATTACAGTAGCACTAAGAGCTGCTTACAATAGGAGAGATGATTTTTATCCAAACTTAATTCAGCATTGTTTTCTTTATAAACTGTATAAACAAACACATTGTCACAAGTGCATTTTAGAGATTTTATATTTTTGAAATGTACACAAGTAGGCTCTTTAATTGTTTGTTACCTATAAGCAAGCAGCATATTTTACCTCTCAAGCAATTCTTCCCTCTCAGACTAGATATTTTAATGGTCAAATACATGTGTTTCCAACTAAAACGAAAGGATAGTAGTCAAGTGCAGCATTTTGACATTCAAGTATGTACCTCAGCATCAAATACTTCAGCATACAGCAGACTGGACTCTGCCATTTATACATGAAATATTTTGCACATAGTCACATCCAGGAGTGCAAATCCTCTTTTGTCACAAAGCAGTCTTCACATCCTGCAAGCATTTAATAACTAAGGTAAATAATTTAATAGCTATCCAGACTTAAATGTGCTATTTATAAGACATTTTATAATAACTACACTGCAGACTGAAATGTCTTGTATGTTCAGTAACATCAATAATTAACATCAGCTCAACAGCTCCAGCTCAGCATAACACCAGGACTTACCAGGACTCTGACTAGAAGCTTCACAGTGAATCTACACTGCCACCAAGTGCAACTCAACCTACACAAAGAATCACCTCGATCACAACACAAAGTAGAAAACTCCCTTTCAAGCAGGGACACTTAAGAAAATACATAGGTACAACCTAGCTGATTCAAGAATGTTTTAAAACTAATTTGCAGCAGTAAAACAAAACAGAAAGTCTCATAGGAGTCTATCCAGCCTGGATTTTGCAGCTATTAAACAGGCAAGAAGCAGACCCAAAAGTGTTTCATGAGCAAGATGAAGACAGTCACAGGAGACCAACATAAAGGAGAAACTCTTTTGTCTTCCCACCTGAAAGCATGCAAGACTAGATATTTTTCCTCAAGAGTAATTACCAAAGCAGATACCATCTACTCCCCAAACTCACAAGTGGGAGCACTGGGGCATCATATGACTGCTTTCTTTTTAATCTTTCTTGAATCAGCACAACTGGTTGCAAGAAAGAGCAGTGTGAGAACGAAATCGAAATAGCAGACCCAGGTGAGTGGGATGGGATCACACTGCCAATTGTTATGCCCTTTGAAATTGAACAGGAACCAAAACCAGTGTCCAATTTCTATTAAAGAGAGAATTTTACAAAAAAAACCAGTGTGAAAAACTTTTAACTGTTTTCTCTTCTAAGACTCGATGTTTTACCAGGTCACACTTTTTACTCCAACCTAACACCCCACATCTGCAAATTAATTGAAGTAAAATGAATGCAAACTACCTAATGCCCTAATACTTAAAAGCAACCAACCCAAAACAACCAAACAAAAAGCCCCACCAAAACCCCCACAGGAAATCACTTCTCACCCACAGTAATGCTGTAAAAGCAAGCATCCTAATTTAGTCAATGCTGTGACAGACTAGCTGAAGAACATGATTTTCTTCACCAAGTGAGTGCCAAAATTGGGATTAAGCCCCAAAAGACAGCAAAGCTGCAAACAACTTCTCATTGCTAGTTCACCGTACTCAGCCCCTCTCCCTCAGCAAGCGACATAGCCAGTGTCATTGTCAAAAGAAATATATTGCAGACTATTCCCTATCACATACAAGAGTTACCAGGACAGCGGATCTACACATGGGCACAGGTGAATGTTTCACTTGCACGTGCAAGTCCCTAGGAGGAAGTACAATGGAGAAGGGGCTGCTCAGCCAAAGCAATTCACGGATTTGACACTCTGCTATCTTCTTCCCTAAGGTTTTGAGGCTTGAGCAGATCCATGGTGGACGAGTTGGACTAGATGACCTTTAAAGGTCCCATCCAACCCAAATTATTCTATGATTCTACAACAAACCCTTTCAACTACAGCAGTGTGCTCTTAGGGGACGCCACAGTTTCTCCCAGTGGTAGTCATGGATGTACACTTGGGGCATCCCACAGCAACGCTGGCAACTACAATGCCACGAGACCGCTGACAGTGGGAAGCATTGGAATCCTTGGTCTTTGCATTACCTAAGGCATGCACTTACAGTGCAGGATATGCACATCTGCCACTCTGATCCCATCTATTTCTTCTGGCACAGTTCAGACGCAGCATTTACAAGATAGTAAATTCAGGTGCTGTGCAGCTCAAGGCTGTTTTCCAGCACACTTCCTCTCTACAAGGTAGACAAGATCAGGTCAAGTCACTAAGGTGCACTAATTCAAGCTAAATGCAGTAAAGAAGATTCTGAAAGCTAGAAGCATTAGGAGCTACTACTCACCATGAATTAGTGGGTCTTTTGAGCACTAACCATATCAAACAGCTCAGCACCTCCAGGCATAAGCTATTTCACCACACCAATGTCATGACAAACAAAAGATGTATAAACCCAAGGGCTGAAAAAACTACACAAATCTTACAGCTATGTTAATGCTGAAAAACTGTGGAGCAAACTCGCATAATTTTCTGCTGTCAAACTGAATCCAACTATCCTCTTCCACTGCCCTGAAGTGTTAACTAATTGAACTGTTCTGTGTAACAAACAGCTTCGGCAATTGTCTGGTTCAAGGGATTAAGAAATCCTCCTCTGCACATCACACTTCACCTTTTGGAAGCCACTGGTACCTTTGTAACTAGCAGTGCTTGGTAGAATACAACCAGAAGAACAGAACAAGTTCCAGTTCAAATTAGTTAGGAAGAATGTAGGAAATATGTGCACCTTTTCATTTAATACTAAGGCAGAAAAAAATTCTATGCTATGTCAGTGCTTTTGAACTGGTCTCATTCCCATATTTAACAAAATTCAGCTGGAAACAGCGGCTGACAAATAGTTAACTACAGCTCTCCTCAAAGATTAGAAATCCTCACTTACTGAAGACAGACTTGCTGAAAAACATCCATTTTTCAGCATCAGTTCTGTTGGCCTGTACTCGCTTACTTTAATCTCTTCTTGGGGAGAATTACCATGAATTTGGCCCTGTCAACTAAAATATGCTGACTTCTGTCCATGACCCTGGAACCCCTACATTCAGGCTTCACCCCTGAACTCATTAAGAAACTGACCGTACCTCAAGAGAGATCCAGTATGCACATGATATGTTTGGTTAAGTCTACCAATTCAAACTCCAAGATCTGGCATAAAAATTACTAAAGGAGCCTCGGTTGTTCTGGACTTAGACCTGAGTTGAAGTGTCCATGTATGTTGCAAAATAATCCAAGATACATGGTGAGGCTACTGACATTTTCTACCCATGTATTACACCTAGAGTACTCCTCACCCTTAGCACTGAGGTATGCAAGATGAGGTCTGGTAGCACTGAGCATTGAGAAATAGTTAAATGGGTCTATTACATTACAAGGTTCACTAACTTGATTGTGTAGTATCACATAAGCAAACAGAAATCCCTGTAACAAGTCTCACTGACCTCACTTTTAAGGGTGGCAATGAATTGCTAATTTTCTTTAAATTCCCTATCAGCAAAATCAGAAAATGCGTAATTCCTTATGCCCACTCCTGTTGCATCGACACGGTGCTGCTGCAGACAAGAGATTTAAACCTGAGACATCCAGAAAAAGTGCAACCATCAAAATTTCATTAAGAAAACCTTCCAAAAACATTAATAAACACAGCTTCATCAAATTCTAATCAAAATAAAGGGTAGTACCATATAAATGGAATTAACTCCCTTGCCCCAACTAAAACCACTTTGGGTTCAGTTAAGAGTATCTATAGCCATAACATAAGACTGGCTATAATTTTACAAGTGTGAGGCTGTTTCTGTTAATGAGTCTTTTATTTTCACCAGTGAAACAGGTAAAATTATGCTGCTCCTCAGAAATTTACAGCAGTGAATCATGTTTCTACAATTTCTGACAGCCCCAGTGACAAAAAATGGCCTAATTTGGTGAACAGGCTTTAGTAACAGCTGTATTGCTCAAGTGAATCCTCAGTGGCATCATAAAGTCTCAAACAGTAATTAATTTTTTTAGCAGTTTTGACAAATAGTTCTGAAAAACAAGATCAGTGATTCTGCTTAAAGCAGCAGGTCTATCCTGTTCTTCCATTCCAATATTTCTGCCAAGATATCATTTCTCTTCCTACTACTACTACTGACCAAGCAGGGTATTCCTCTTGGCAAAGAAAAACCAAGTGACTGACATCTCAACAGACAAGCTACTGGAAGAACCTTGTTAGCAATTCCATATTTCAACTAAGACAGCACATGGTAAAATTCTAGTGGTGTGCATACTTGGCTATTGTACAGCCATGCAAATGCAACAATGATTGCAAACAAACTGTGCTAATTTATTTCGTTACTGATAAAAGTGTAATCCTGGAAATCAAGTCTTTAATCTTGAATTACGATGACTTAAGAGATTTCCAAGTCTGTCACTTCAGCAGTCTAAAAGTCAGCACCTGAATTTCTATGGACAGAACATTATTTTTAAAGGCTTCATGCTGATGAAAGTATTAGTAAAGGAGAAGCATTGGTCTGTCTGCTTTCAAAGTGGAGGGACAGGGAGCAGATTCTGGAATGAAGGAACAGGAAGATGGCCCAGCAGGAGGGACTTGGCATATTTACAGCAGAGGCATTGAAGAAAGGTTGTTCAACAGGCTTTTTATAATCAGAAGTTCCTATATCACTTAGAACACTGGTGAAAACCAGCATGGAAAGGAAGACCACAAGCTCAAAGACAACACCCTCAAGCACTGCAATGTTAAGGTAAAAATGACCATGTGAAGGTGAAATTCAAATGTCCCTGTCCTGCAGCAGATACCCTGATTACTACAATGTCCCAGTGGAGCACACAGGTTCTGGCCATGCCCAGCCAAACCTGCACAGCACCTAAGGAAACTGACAGAGATGAAAGATTAATAACCTCCATATGTCATAATGGTCATGGCTAATCCCCAGTGCTGAACAGGAAAACTCTAATCTTCACACAACGCAATATATACCAGCTCAGACATGGCATCTTCTTCCTCAGTACACTACTTCTACAGCACATAATAGAGCTGAGAGTCAGTGAAAGTGTTTAAACAAGGCCTGAGCACACTTACACACCTGCATTGCTTGTTTCCAACATAAAATACAACGATGTTTCACTTCTTAAATACCTGGACCTTTTTCTCTTTGCTCATTAAAGGCTAAGCTCACTATCCATGGTGAGAAATACTTGCACCACCTTAGTCTGCCAGAACATGATGACTCCAAGAACTGCATCCTCTGATGTTTCAAGGGACTGAAAAACTCTTCCACAAAATATATGGCACCTCTAACAGCTTTGTATTTAATTTTTCTTCAATACTTCTTCAGTATATTTAACTTCTACATCCAAAGAAAAGTTAATTGAATATTATCTTTGGGACTGCAAAATAAAAGTGAACATCACTGATGAACTGTACCTGCCTTGATACAATAGATGGCAAAACGCCAGGAATGTTCAAGGAATGATCATCAGTTATATTTCATTTTTTTAAATTAACTAAATAAAATGTAATTAAATAAAATTAAAAATAAATTAAAAATCAGTCAATCTTACTTCCTACAACTACTAGTCCTATAGTTGATAGTAAGGGGGGAGGAGGGATGAAATGGAGTAAACTACTTTTTCTATTACTTCATAATGCAACCACCCTTCTGCATACCAAAATGCCAACTTCCCCATTACTGTGTTGTTTACTATTCTACCCTTTTCCCTGCCTCCACCTGAATTCTTCTCCAGTAATTTCTGGACTGCCTAGACATTATGTGTGTTCAAAAGAACCATAAGGACTCAATTATTTTAAATGTTCAAATGTTGAGAACCACTTTTTCTCTAAATTCCTCAGAATCTCTGAGCAGTAGAACATCTACTTGTAGACCTAACAGCAAATACTTAAAACTATAAAAACTACATGGGCTAGATACTTTCTTTAAATGGAAGTGCAAGTTTAAGGAGAACGGTGAATCATGTGGGTGGTTTTTTTATTCAAGCTAATTATGCAGATCTCTTTCCCAATGTCCTACAAGAACTCTGAATTGTAAAATGCCTTTCAAATTGAAAAATGTTTCTATCAGAACCTCCACGTACCTGTAAAGTGACTAAAAGAGGTTAGTCTAGTTAAAGTGTGTTGGAACATGCAAAGGCAAAGCGTACACACTTCTGAACTCAGAATTTGTCAGGCAAGTGGAAATGCTGGCTTGTGAGCAAACCCATACACATGAGAAATGTACAGATTATGCATGATATTTATTACTAAATAAACAAACAAAAAAACTCTGAAAGCTAATTATTGCCCTTTGCTATGCAAAGCTGGGCAGGTTGGTAACATTTGTTTTACAGGTATACATCTTAAAGAAAAAAGGAAATCAGGCCTCAGGAATTGAAAACACACAAAACAGATTGAAAAAAAACCCATTATGCTTCACTTGCAAAAATACCGCAAGTTATCTACTTAGCTCCTGTGTTTATTATCTCCATGAAAATCAGTATGTGAATGGGTTTATACTTCTGCTAACAGCCTATGTACCAGTAATTATGTATCTGTAGGGTACCGCATCCTTTCAATAACACTTGGGCCAGTCCCCAAAGCATCTGTTGAAAAAATCTCATGCAGGCATGCTGCACAGGACACGTGGCCTGGCTGGGCCAGGAGGCAGCATGGGTTGACCGAGGACCACCTCATTCCTGGCCAGGGGCTCAGAGCTGCACAGGCAGACCTCAGCTCCTCCTGCAGCTGTTCAGCCTCCCACCGACACTACAAGAGGTGGCAGAGGATGAAATGCTACAGTCTCCAGAAAAGATGGTGTAGAGTGAGGAGAGGCTGCAGGAAGAGAGAGGTGGAGCGAAGGCACAGGAGAAGAGAAGTAATTTTTCTTAGGGCCTGCACTTAGGACTTCCTAAAAGATGCCTCACTAATTCAAGTCAAAGATGTAACCAAAACTTCACAAAGTAGGGTCATTATCCATAACAAGGCAGAGAAGTAGTTCATTAGCAAAATTTTCAGTGTGATGAAAACCAGCTTCGAGCCTTTTCTATTCACCACGTGTTATAAAGACACCTCATCACATTGCAGTCTTAAATACCAGACCACACATCTGTCTCACAGCCTCATCCCTGTGAGACACAGGAAAAGATCACAATGACACAACAGCTTTTAGTCTATCTGATACCTCAAACTCCTCGACTTTTATTAGAGATTTTCAGTTTAAAAAAAAAGCGTACAGAAATCTGCTTGCACTGAGGCACACCTTCTCTAATCTGAATCAAGTTACAAATGCAAGGGTGCTGAGCCAGCACTTTCTCCAAAGACACTCTTGTTCCTCATCTGTTCCTGCCCTCCACACAAATACTCATGACACATCCAAGCAAAGGGAAAAAATTAAAAAAAAAAAAAANNNNAAAAAAAAAAAAAAAAAGGAAAGAAACAAAAAACCAACCAAACCCGCTCAGATTTAAACACAGACAAGCTCCTTGATTCAGTCTGCCCTGTAATCACACAAACCATCCTCATTGCAAAGGAGGATGGATCACTGAGCAGCAAGGCTAGATCTTTCCCAGACCATAACACAGTACAAGGTCATACCAACTCCAAAGCATGACTGAATCTTTCAAAGCAGAAATTAGATTCATAGTTCATCATATTTACTTTTTAACCCTAACTGAAACAGCGTGTCTCATGGTCACATGCCTGTTCATAAGGCTTTCTAGGTCTACATGTTCCATTTTCATAAAATATTTTGGAAAAAGAAGTGACAGAAGACTGTACACATCCCTCCCACTTAAGTGGCAGAAGTTTACAGAACCTTAAGAGTGCTGTTGCTCCAACAGGACAACAGTACTCATCTTACTTCTGATCTCTGGAAGGACTCGAAACAGTAGCATAAGTCTCTTTGAAAGACAACATCAGATTTTTAGACAAAACTGACTTCTTTTGAGAGAAAACAGTAGAGTGCTTGATCTAGATACAGAATCTTCTAAACAAATCCACTGAAGTTGCTCACTAACAAACTTGAGACATTTCCAATTCAACCCAAGTCCTTAGAAATACAATGTTCCTGCAACACGGCACGAAAGCTGAAACAAGTTCCTTAAGATGTAGCTGAACTGAGCACACTTTGCTGGTATTCGGACTGTAGACCATCTTAATCTCATTCTAAAAACCAGGCCTATTGCCTAAATTCCACTGAATATTCTCTCATCCATATGCCAGGTGCCACCCAGAAAAATCGACTGACAAATTTCCACAGGAGTTGGTTGCAAGTTAAACTTCGGGAAGACTTCAAAACCTTCATCCTTCTCCATTTCCTCCTTTGAAAGCCATCTTCCCACCGACCAACAAACATGGTTACTGCCTACAGCAAAAATCTGAGTTATAAAAGAAAAAAAAAAAATAAAGTGAACCCAGGGCGGGTAGTTCGGCAGGACTGCGGCTGAAACGGCGAGCGATGAATGAAGCGGCCGCAGGGTATTTCCCGGAGCGCCTCACGGCGGCGAGCGCCGGGACCCGGTGGGCGAGCGGGGAGACGCGGCGGCCCCCAGCGCTGCCCCAGCCAGGCGGGACGGGGCGTGAGTGACAGGCGGCGCTGGGGCCGGCCTGCCCCAGCCCTAAGGAGCCGCGTTCAGGGCGGTGGCGCCGGGGGTCCGCTCTCCGCCGGCTCGGGGTTCGAGCCGGGGCCTCCTCAACCCGCTCCCCGCGGCCGAGCCCGGGCCTCCCGCCCCGCCACTCACCAGGATGCGCTTGAAGAGCGCGTTCTCCTTGGGCGGCAGGCTCACAGACGGCATCCTCCCCGCCGCCGGCTCCGACGCCGGCGCCGCCAAGGGGCTCCGAGGAGGAGTGAGTGGGCGGGCGAGCTACGTCCCGTCCCCGCCGCTC
>VZRV01003330.1:116219-151492 GCA_013398115.1 Falcunculus frontatus
GGTCTCGCGCCGCGGGGCTCGCCCGCCCGCGGCGCCCGGGGCACGGGCGGGGCGGGGCGGTCCCACCCCCGCGGGCGGAGCCGGCTCCGGTCGACAAGATGGCGGCGGCCCTGAGGGCGGTGAGGCGCTGGGGGCTGGTAGCAGCAGCACCACCCGGCCTCGGTGAGCGGCGGTGGTAGCGCGGCGGTGGCGGTGGTGCGAGAGCCTGTTCGGGGCAGGCGAGTGGGCTCTAGCCCGGCCCGACCCGGCCCGGGCCACTGACCCAGGGGTGCGGGAGCTCTGCTGCCTGTACAGGCGGCGGGGACGGCGTTCCCCCGGGCCAAGTCCGCGTTTGGATTTAGAGCAAGCTGCGGTGGCGGTTTCTCTCCTTTTACTGTTTTTAATCAAAGCCCACTAGATATTTTTTAATGTTTTATTTTTCTGTTTTAAGTTGGTGTTGCTTCTAGGCCGGGGGGAGGGCTCACCGTTTCTCGCCGCGATGATGGTGACGGCCCTTCCCAGGAAGACTGTGCCCGGAGTCCTCTTGGTTAGGCAGGGGATGGGAAGTGGGGAAGGCCTGGGGCTGGGGGCTTTAGGTAGGGGACAGTGAGAGGTGCCTTTATACAGCAGAAGATGCGGGAAGAGACAGTTATTGTGGTTGGGGAAGGGGCAGAAGGCACTGCTTTTGAGTTGTTGGCAGCCCTCCCCCCCGGTCCCTTCTCTCGCGGATCAGGGAGTGCATGCTGCGGTGTTACCTACGAACGGATCGGCTATCACAACGTTATGGAGACCACGTCATCATTGCATTCGTTTGGGGTTTGTGTTGTGGTTTGGTTTTTTTCCCTGATTGCATCAATGTCAGTAAGTACTTGGTAGTCTAAACCTGAGAAATGTTAATGCATTTGTAATCTTGTGCCTTTTTAGCTTTTACTCGTTCTGCGTTTGTTGTGAAAAAAGCGAATAATGCCCAACCAAACTGGCTGGGAGTTGGCTTGGCGTTTAGCACCAGTGCTGCCTTGTGGGCTTTTGTAAGTGTTTTCATTTCGTTTTGTTGAACTTAACTATTCCTAAAAAATCATAATAGCGATATCAATGCAGTGACTGCAACCTACTGAGTTTATTGGGGTAATGGGTGGACATAACAGGTGTCAAGATTGAAGCATGATTATGTTAATTATTTTTGTTTTGCCAGCTTTATGTTGTGCTCTTATTTTTTAAAAAATGAACAACTTCTTAAGCTTCTCTCTCTTGCAAACTTGAAACAGCCACAACAGAATTAATTCTTCAAGGCTTATGGATTAATGCTTTGGCATTATTTTCCCCGTGGATCTTAAAAAAACCCCAAAAACCTAGGGATGTGCCCAGATAAATGTTGTGTTTATCAGACTACCAATGCATTCTCTTCTTATTTTTCGGCTGATTAAGGTGGTTTTAGCTGATTTCAATAGATTAAGACCCCTTTTTCCTGAGCAAAAGTGCAGGTGTTAGATATTCTGTGTTTCAGAGAACTCACAGACTTTATGTTGTTAAAGCAAGCAGGGTGTAATAGCTCTCAGGAAGAATCATGTAAGAGAAGCAGCACTCCCCATGGTGACAGTGTTTTCAGAGTGGAATGGATTCCCTTTGGGGTTTTCCTCTTTTTTAGGGGTGGTGAATTAATTGGCCGTGGGAGCCCCACCCCCCCCTTCCCCCCAGCTGGTCAGGAGAAAGTGTTTGTCCTATGAGGCATTGTTTCCACACCTTTTTCAGTTGATAATTTACATCTGATGTGTTCTGGATGGTCCCAGTTACACACTGGTTTGCATTCCGATAATGGCTATTTTATATTCTGTAGAACTCTTTTTGTTGTCTGGATCCAGCTGTGAATTATATAGCTATTTATAATATACTGCTATTTTATAGCTTATTAAGGAGTATAATGAAGATGTAATGGAATATGAAAGAAGAAAACAAGAGAGAAGACATAAGTGTACAGGATGTTCATAGTAAGTGTGTACATACAAATGCTTTTGACTTAGCTGAACACAAATACTGAAGATGTTTGACATCTCTTAGGAGTCAAGATACTGAAGTGACTTATATTCTTTTATTTTTTCCTCAATACTTTGCATCTTGACTTTTGCTATTAACTCATTCCCAGCTTTACAGTGATAAGGTGACTGATCTGTATTTTCATATATTCACTTGTGTATGTATTCCTTCTCAGCTTTCTATCTTGGACATGCAAACTCTTAAAAAATAACACATCTCTTACAGTGTCTATAATAAATAAAGGTTGTAAATCGGATACCTTATAAATGGCTCAGTGGCAAGGAAACCAGAGTGATTACAGATAGATCTTTTCATCCTGTTTTTTATTTTAACATGTTTACAGTGGGATATGTTTTTTCTCAGTTCCACTTCTATATTACACATAAGATGATGTAAAGTCAATGCCCATAGATGTGCACTATAGGGCAAATTGCAGGTGGTCATTGTCCTTTTCAGTATAAAAAACATAATTTGTGTTTCTTTGCTAGCTAAGAAGTCTTTGGGGATTATGCCTCAGAGCAATTAATATGCCACATGGAAAAAATTCCTTATGCTAAGAGAAAAACTTGTGGTGCTGTGGTTATTTTTCCCCATAAATATTCCTCTCCAGGTAAAAATGCAGAATGTTATGAGATGTTTCTAATCACTTTCATCGCAGCTATTTTTCTTATTGCTAAGAATTTTTTCTCTTCTTTCTTAGGCTGATGACATGCTCACAAAGAGGTAACGTGATGACCAGTTGTCCTACAAATAAATGAGCACAGAAGAAGTAAAAAGTTACCTAATTACTTGTATGTTCATACATTTCATGTGCATAATTAAAAATAAATTATAAAGTCTAGAAGAAACCTGAAACTACTTTCTTTGCCATTAATATTCCATTCTGCTGGTCTCGAAGTTGTTTTATGTGGCATTTCCATTTCATAGTTTATTAGTCTTATTTTCAAATCTGTCTTTGCAATTCTGGAAGGTTAGACATCAGTTCAGATGAAGTTAAGTAAATATTCCATAAGTGTATTCTTGCTCTTGCCATCATTTTCAGTGCTAAATTTATAAAATAAGCAAATATAAGATTGGGATCTGTACAAATGCTAAAATGTGCATTTTCCTGTGAGCATTTTGGGACCTGCCCATGCCTGAAAGGTGCCCACAGTGGTGAGAATGCACAGCCGATGTCAGTCTTGGGTGTGAGCACTGCCTTCTGAACGTTTCTGCCCTCTCTTCATCCATCAAGGTCGGTCAAGGACAAAGGCTGGAAAAATGGCATCTAGGCAGTCGGTAGACTATGGCATTAGATAATCATGAAAGGGACAACTAAGCTCTGTATAGAGAAAGGATGAGAAACAGAGCAACTGCCTAACAATGTAGGGAGGACAAGGATAGCTGCACAGGTTTGACCCAGAGACATGATCCGTGACAGTCGACATGATCCCAGAGCAGCGATTCACTTTGAGTGTTTCAGTGCCAACAGCAAACGCCTTTGGCAGGGTGCTTAACCTGAGTGCCCTTTGCCCTGAATTTAGTTGATTTCTCCTTTTTTTTTCTCTTGGAGAAAGTCCTTTTTAAGTAAAACAGTAGTTCCTCCCTGTCTTTCCTCTCCTTGGTAAATGCCGTCCCTGTTACTCCGGGTCTGTTCTTGCAGTCAGTACCGAACGCCAGTGGCCGTTTACTTGCCACGGGGCAGCTCGGTGTCGGCAGCGCCGGGCACTGCGCAGTGTACTCTGCGCTCCGGAAAGACGCTTTCTCCTCTGCCTGGGGCTCTGCTCGCTCCCCGCCGCCACCGCGCCGTCCCCAGGACACTCCCGGCCGGGAGCGGCGTCCAGGTGCGCGGGGCAGGGCTGCGGCTCGACCCGCCCCTGCGGCTCCCGGGGCGGGACCGGTGCCTGCCGCCGCAGCCCCGCGACGACGAGGAGCCGACAGTCAGCTCCGTTCTGCTCCGCGCCGCCGCCGACTCCGCTGCCTGCTCCGCCGCCACCATGTCCCTCTGCAGGGCCGCCTCGCAGGCGCTCGCCTCCCGCCTGAGCAGGGCTCCCGCCGCCGCCAGCCGCCTCAAGCAGCGTGGTACGCGGGGCCGCCGCGGAGCCGGCCCGGGGCCGGGTAGAGGTCACCGGGAGGGCGTGAGGGGGCGCGGGCTGGGCCGGGTGGCGGCGGCGGAGGGGACGCGCGAAGGTCGCGGGCGGGGGGAACTCGGGGCCGGGATAGGTGCGGCGGGGGCGGGCGAGAGCCGGGCACGGCTGCTCGGTCATGCTGGGCTCCGAACACTGGCTGCTTCAGACCTCCGCCGCGACCCGCTGGACAGCCGAGCCGGCCCGGGACCCCCTACCCCCGCCCCATGGCAAAACGGTGGCCGCTGCTGCCTTCCCTTCCATATAAAATAGTGGGATACATATCCCCCGGTAGAGCAGCCGGAGCGGCGGTGCCTCCGCAGGGCTGCCGGCCCCGGGAGGGAATGGGAGCACACCCGGTGTGCCACAGCCATGGCTTTTGCCGCATCAGGGGTTGTGTAACGAGTGGCAAAAAAATCTGCCAGCTGTGTTGGGTGATGGCAGCTCGCTGACCACTGTCCTGCTATAGCTAGCAGCGCCGGGGAGAGGGTTAAGGAGACACTGCTGCGGAACGAAAATATAAATGTACGTAAATCCATTAGGATGCCCAGCTATTGAGTCTGAGAAGTGTGTCATGAGACAGATGATGCTAAACATAATCTGGCACACGATGGCAGTGTTTTGAGATTGCGATTATTTTTGCAGCTGCCAATTGCAATGCTCAGAGCCATTTTATTTTTCATGAGCGCTTTTTCAATGAGACATTTCTCATCTGGGATCAAGTCACAAACTTCAGCGGATAGCTTTGTTGACCAAGAGAATTACGTGTGTTTTTCACGGGTCTCTTTTTGCGATGTACGGTTGAATCCAAGACTGTAGTAAGAATTAGTTTATCACAAATAAATGGGTATCACTGCTAATATATATTATAGTTAATATATACCCAATCAGGTATAAAAATTACGTAATCCTACTTTTGTGCCCTGTTGGCCAATTCATGAGGTGAAGGGTGTGTATGAAAGTGTCTGCACTCTGAGAATGAAAGAACATGAATTCAAACGAAAAAGCTTTTTTAAAAATTCTCTGTTATTAAACTGAAGAGAGAATTCATTAATTCCGCTGATCATAAGGAATAAGGACAGATTAATTCTTTTACCTACCTTAGTCAGGAACTTTTTTACATTCCTTTTTTTTTTTTTCCAACATTCCTTAGTCTGTATAGACTATGTCCAGTACTTGGAAGCTGATGGCAGACAGTAGTTCACAGAAAAACTCATCTCTTAGGAAGAGCTCAGTCATGGACCTTGTTCATTTGAGCACCACACCCCGTGTTACTTAGTCATAGGATACATCAATAAGCTGTACCTCTCTGTTTTATACCCTTTTTGAATCATCCTTTCCCATACAGAGTTCAGATTCCATCATTCTTCTTTGTGATCATATTTTAGCAGACTTTACATCAATTTACCCAATGGTTTTTACAGCACCTCCTCGCCAGATGTCATCTGGGAGCGTTCCTGGCTCTTCTGGAGAAGGCATGATGCTCTATCTCTTTGCTGGTGTTGCTGCTTTTGGTGGTTTATTCTATGTAAGTGTTTGGGGATGGAGCTGTTTGTGTTTTCTGAGCTGGTATGGTATAAGGTGTGTTCTGGGTTAAAGAGTATGGTCAAGATGCAAACTGTCAATGAATGTAGATACTGTAGCATATAGCTAAGTGCAGCCTACCTTGGAAATCAGCTTAAGAGAATTTAGTGAAACTGAAAGCCTGTTGCTTGCCTGTTTTACTGTTACTTTAAGTAGTTCTAGGTCATTCTTAGTGGAAAGCATATTTAAAACTATGTGAAATTAATGTGTCCAAAGATGGAGTAACACACCTGCCTCTAACCCCTTGCCTTGTCTTGTCAACAACAAACATTAGGAATATCTCAAAGTAGGCAAGGGAGATAAGAAATAAGCTGTCTGAAGCTGCAAGGGGAAGATATGAACCTTGTTAATTTGGGCACAAGAAAAGAAGATAAGAGCATTAGTTACTTCAAAAAAGCATGTTTAAGTTTTGTAAGCATCTGCTTTTGTTAAGCTTTTCGGTAACCATTCTCTTCCCTGCTTCTAAATATATTTGATTCTGTGCTTCACATCCCTAAATCCTCCATTTTATAGCTTACTTCTACCCCTCTCCCCCCAAATCTGAGATAGTGACTAGCACACCCCAGAGAGGTACATATTTCCCTGTCTCACATAGTAATCCTCTTGAATGGTAAGTAGCTATTTGTTCAAAATATCAAACATGTATGATTGCATTTCTGGAGGAACAACATATTCTCTTGCTGTCACATTTTTACCACATTACAAAAATAATAATCTTAATGTAATTATGTTTTAAACCACTGTTTTCAATCCCTGAAACACAGCAGCACTTCAAAAACTGCATGGTATATTGTATTTTCTTTCTAACAATGGAGAAATATGAAATGCATAAATATATTAGTATAGCAGATTGTTAATTTTTTTTAACCTTGCTTAGGATAAATTTCATATGCATTTTAAGATGGGTAGTAGCACTTGCCTAAAATCCCTTCTCTCCCTCTCTCCTCTATGTGTTGGGTAAATTTGTAGGGATGTAGCAGTAAGTTTAGGTATAATTCCCTTTCAGGCCTACAGAGTAGTCAGTTCATCCCGCAGCAGGTTTATTGAACATACGAATGTTCTTCGTGAGAGAGCCGAGGGGCGGAAAAGCAATCCTTGGTCAAGGAAGGGTGAGTTGAGCTCTTCTCTCTTCTTCCCTGGGTACATGAGGATCTGGAACAGATTTCTGGATTGTCTAATCAGCCTTAGCACTGTCCAGGTCCTTGTCTGAGCTATGTGAGTGGGAGTGAAGACAAAGGTGGTTGTGCAGTGTTGTTCTGTTATAAAGCTGCTGCTGCACAAATTTTGGTAGTGGCCTTAATGTTCAGGCAGTGAATATGGACTTTGATCCACCTGTGGAGGCTCTTTGGATGGAAAGAGTTGATGTGTCAACACTATTAATTGTATAATGAGTATTTGATTTACTGGAAGCTTAATGAAACTTGACTGAGTGCATAATGCTGTCAAAATCAATTTCATTCTTTTGTTTGTTGGTGGGGGGGGAGAAGATAATATCTTTTTCTCAGTCAACAGGTTGGCTTCAGGCCACATGCCATCAGGAAACAGTTCAATAGGGAAAAAAACCCTACATTTAAAAAAAATATTCTAACTTGGACCAATTTTTTGTCCCATAACTTTGATTTTGTCTTTTCTAATTTGGGGTTAAATGAAACACAGGCATTACCTAAATGTATGGCAAATCCTTACTTAGCTCTTCATGCTTGAATAATTAGACCGTGTTAGTTCAAATACTTGTAATGGAATGTTATCTCTGTCTACATCAATTAGTGTTATGGCATTAATGGAAAAGGTAGAACTTTGGCAAACATGTCCTTGCTACGAAAAGCAATTAGGAAAATTTCTTGAGGATCTTTATATATTTTTATTTGGTTGTTATTTAAAAAAATAAAGTATTGAAGCCAGAGCACTTGAAGGTGTTCCTTTTTTTTTTTTTTTTTAATGTTGACATCTAGGGAATTGATTTAATGTATTTGCATGCACACAAGTAATAGATCTGAATAAAATATCTTAAGTTTAAATTTTGTTTTCAGTGTGAGAACATGGTTTAAATTGTCTGTCTCTATAATTATTTCTTTAGCAGTTGTTAGCCTTGAACTTCCACAACACATGCTTTAGTTTCAGAACTTTAAAATTACAGATCTTAAGATTTAAAGTAGTAAAATACCTTAATTTCCCAAAAAGAAAGCAGCTGAACACAGTATAGTTTTGAAACTCAGTTGTTTAAATAAATGTTGAGAATTCAGCCACAATTTGCAATCCTTCATTGTCCCTAAAATGAAAAATGTAACCAGGACCAAAGTAGGTCTTCTCTCTTAGGGACCTAGTCTCCTGCTGTTCAGGGCAGAAGTGACGATTACCCTTGTTACGTTCTGACTGCCACAACTGGGAGAACGGGGAAGCATTAAGCAAACCTTCCAACATATTCCCAGTGATGTCAGTGTATTCCCTCTTTGCTCTTAAGGTGCACTTCTGCAAGGTACTGAATTTTAGCCCTGGCCTACCCACATGTTGGAGTGAAATACCCACAGTAATGAGTGCTCAGCAACTGATTTTGGGTACTCTCCAGACATCCCATCATCTGCTGCTTTGTGCTGCTTAGTAAGTCACAACCAGTGACAGATTATTGCTGCCTCCGTTTTTATTGGTAGTAAGAAGTCCAAAATGTTTCTAAGGCCATTCAGTGAATACACTTGAAAGTTGTTTCCTATATTATTTTCAATGTTTGATTTCTGAATAAATGTTCAACCCAGTTTTTAGTTGAACTTCTGAGTGGCTAATTCCAATTCACAGTACAAAACCACCGTTGAATCAGCTCCTTTTTAAAATCCTTCTTCATTCCTAGCTGTGTATACCCAAAAGAGTTTTCTGTTCTTACTTTTCCTACAGAATCCTCTGTGTGCCTTCTCAAAAGAGTTAACACCGCTCTTCCTCCCCTTTTTCTCCCGTTCCCTGCATAGTCATATTTTCGTGTTTATCTTGTCACAGAGTGTTAGCATAGTATTGCTTTTCCCAGAAGTGCCATTGCAGTTTCTTTCCCTGTGCATTTTTTATATTCAGTCCGTACACTTTTTCTCAGTAAGCATTGCTGATAAGAGCAGTTAAAAATTCTGTTCTTCAAATTATTCTGATATTTTTTTAGGGGCACGTTAAATCAAGCGTAAAATAAGCTCTGAAACAGAGCTCGTAACAATATGAAGTGGTGGATAGAAAAGCAGTGTGCCAAGCAGCACATTCATAGCATATTTGGTGCCTATGGTAAAAGAACTTTCTAGGTAGAAGAACTTAATACTGGAGAGCAGCTGATCAGAGAGAGACTCTTTTGATAGGATTTTTGTCGTTTCTCATGCGGTGGAAAATTCTCCCCTTATGCCTGAACCCAAAATGTCTATTACAGAGAACTGTACATAGCAACAAATCTGTCCAAACAAGAGAAACAATCACTCTAGGGTTCTTTGTTTATAGAGGATTGAAATTATGTTTAATGGTATTTTAATTAATGATATTTAGACAGACATTTAGAAAGAGATCTGATAGCAAATTTCCTGTGGCTCTTTCTAACTGAAAGGTACTCTCAAATTTAAGGAGAAATTTAAAAAGCCCTTGGAAGAAGCCTGACTCAAAGTAGCTGTAAAAAATCTGAGACATCATTTGAAATGTAAAATGATGTTTGGCTTGCAGGATGTTCTCCTTGCTTATTTAGCAAATACTGAGTTTTGTCTTCCATTTGTTGTTTGTGTCCTTTAAGCTTGTTCCTGATTTCCTTCTTTTTTAGCTATGACTTTTCTAACAAGCTGATTCAATATTTCTAATCTATACTCTGCTTTTACACTTTCCAGACTAAAACACAAGGGAAATCTCTTTCCAAACCCGAGGAAGTTAAATACAAACAAAGGACAGTCGTTCACCATTGAGTACCTTGCAGCCCACCTTGGGATGACTTATTACCTTCTATTGTAAAACTCCATGCTTGTGAGACTTTAAAAGAACTACCTATGTTTGCAAGGCCAAACCATATTGAGCTTTTCACTGGATCTGCTTTGTAGAAGGCAGCTCTGAGATGGAGAAGCTGGCTGTTCTGAATGAATGCACTCTATATTTGACTGTCCAATAAAGTGTACTGAATGCTGAGCTTGGCTGTTAGCCTGTTCTTTGTGTAATGAATTTAGTTTTTTTTTTAAATAGTGTTTTCTTAAAGGGACATGATCAGGTTGCATAATGCTAAGTTTTGATTTTTACTGAGCAATGAATGGACTTGTCTTGAAACTTGAACACAAAATTATAGGCTTGCACTGGCATAAGAAGACCAAGAAATAAAATTGATCTGTTTAGTTTTTAAACAGATAGAAAAGAATAAAACAAAGTCTGACTATGTCTCTTTAAGCTCTTTTGTTTCATTTCTCATGTAGTTTAAACTGTATTACAAACTCTATTTCCAGTTCTATTTTTTCACATGGTAAGTTGGTCCTAGTGGTGAACTTGTGATGAACAGTTGGTGTATAACTTTTCCTTTGTGAAGTTGATGTTAGTGCATGTTTGCATGGTGGTTGTGCATCTTTGTTGCTTTGTGCTTTTAGTTTTTCATTACTTGTCTCAGCTGAGTTTGAAGTGATGCATGACTGGGAAACACTGTTTTTCAGGTTCTAAAGAGTCCGACCCACAGCGGTATAAACAAGTCTTAAAAAGAGAGTTGTGACTTGTAGAAAGGAAATAGTCATAAGTGGTCATATCTGCAAGTAAGTGAGCTCTGACCACTTAAAATTAGCAAGTTATTTTCTTACTTATATAAGACCAAGTGTCTTATTCCCCATGTGGTAATTCCACAGAGTCATGCTCCCTCTGGCACCTGTGTGTGTACCATCACTGGCCTTTTCAGCAGAGTGCTTTGAAGCAACACTTGGCAAGGTCCTTTGTTATCCTTCCCTGCACCCCCAACACTTGCTTTAAGCCACAGTTTCTTTTCTTATCCCACTGAAACATGCTATGAAACTCAGTAATTAAGAATATGGTTTCCTCATCTTGTAAACATCGTTTTTTGATGCCACATTAGACAATATGGGGGATTAATTATTGATCCTTTTTTTTTTTGTTAATTCTGATCCCAAGTCTTAGCTTCACACTTTAAATTTAAACGAGGATGATGATAAAAAGTAGTTGGTGAAATTTTTGTTGCATGCATGCATTTTACTCTCTTTATTGTGTTGAATAAATCCTTAGAAGGTGATGAAGAAGAGATGGATGAAGTCACTGAAGCAGAGAAGGCCACGGAAGAGGCTGATGCAGCAGCTGCTGTTGAACCTGCAGCACAGGATGAGAGTGCTGGACCCACAGCACAGGATGAGAGTTCTGGAGTATCCCCAGAAGCTAGAGGGGAGAATGACTTACTGACTCCAGAAGTATCCCATGCTGTGGAGGGAGCACAGCAGGAAGCTGCTGCTAATTTGGAACTCGCTGCTAATTCAGGAGCTGCTGCAGTGCAAGGTTAACTTATGAATGTAGTTTTTGAGTGTGTGTGTGTTGTAGGTTCTAAAGGTCTGCCTCTTACAGAACATTAAGAATGAGTATCTGTGTTCCTAATGGAGTTTGTCCTGCAGTGAAAACTAATTCAGGCATGAACTTGACATATCATGAGCATGAAGCAATTAAATTTATTATATCAGTGTCTCTGAAAACATCATGCCTCTGGCACCAGAGTTACTGTCTAAAACAAATAGAGTGAAATGTTTATTTTACTACCCCATCCTATTTCTTAAGATACGATGTTGAGCGTATGATGTGATCAGCTACACAGTTGTTTCAGTGATCTAGTTCTCAGAGGTTTGTTAAGGAATCTAAACACTTTAGTTCACTGGCCATTCCAAAGATATTCACATGGAATAATTATATCTGTTCTATCAATGTAACTTCAACATGATCTTGCAGAGCAAAGAAAATGCTGTTGTGGTCTCAATTTTAAGGATATATTGGGCTAAATTTTCACAATACGATAAAACATCAAATTGTTGTTAAACACTGAAATTGATAAGTGGCAAAACATTCAGTATTTTGAACTGTCAGGGTGTTTGAAATATTTTGGTTTATTGTGCTTTTAAAAAGAAGTTCAATAATACAAATGCAACTATCCATAAATTGCACAAGATACAGGATTATAATTTAATTTGGCGGATTTTTTTAGGGGTTTTTTGTTGGTTTTTTTTACCACTAATCTTGAGAGGGTATGTCTAAAACAGATCAAACTGAGATTAAAAGATTAAAAGTATTTTGACTGCTAATCTATGGGCATTTATCGTAGTACTGTCAAAGGTGTTAGCAGATTCGGTTTTCACTTTTTTCCTTGTGGATTCCAATGAGGAGTGGATGCATCTTAATTGCCTTTTTAACAAATAAACTTGAGAAATAGTGCAGCACATCTAATTGCTGAGTTTTATGAAAGGTCTAGGTATGAATGCAAATTTAATTCAGATGTGAATAGCTCCTGTGCTTGTCTCTAAAACAATTATTACAAATAACATTTTAAAACAATACTTAGTCTGATCTGCTGTAATACAGTTTATAGAAAGTAGAAGTAGGTACCTTGGTAGTGATTATTACATATAAAAATATTTATAAGGTAGTAGTTAAAATATCTAGAGCCCTAAAAATTTCCATTTCTATGGAATATTTAGACCACTTCATTTAGAAAGGAAGTAATCTAGTGTATGTTAATTTTGGTGAATTAGAGCCATTAAGAGATATGTTTAAAAATGTCTTGCAGCATTTCTTGCTCTACAGAGCAGTTGCAAAATTTCACTTCAATTTCATAAGTACTTGCTTGTGTCTGGAAGTGATTTTGTATTCCTTTCACCATGCTTATCTAGGAATAACTGTTAATTGTTGGATAAGGTAGGATCTTCTGTATGGTAAATATTTCTGCCATTTTATTGAAGAGGATCTTCCCTGAGGGAAGCTAGGATCTCCCCTGAGAAACATGGTGCATTAATTGATTAGATATTAGGAAGAAATTCTTTACTGTGAGGGTGGTGGGGCACTGGAACAGTTTCCCAGAGCAGCTGTGGATGCCCCATCCCTGGAAGTGTTCAAGGCCAGGTTGCATGGGGCTCTGAGCAGCCTGGCCTAGTGGAAGGTGTTCCTGCCCATGGCAGAGGGTTGGAACAAGATGGTCTTTAAGGTCCCTTCCAACCCAAATCATTCTATGATGATTCTGTGATTAAGTCTGAAGATCTCATTCTGGACATGTTGACATCATATACTTAGTGATCACTACTTGATAAGAAGAAATATGGCTTGTAACTGTTAGTTCCTGCTGGTGTTATCTGGAAGTGGAGGAGCTATTTAAAAATTATTCATTTGTAAGATCTATTACCTCTGGCAACATAGTTACCGAGGAAAACAGCACTAGAACCAGACTTCTGTTATGCTGAAAGTTGTAAGGGAGTCTGAGGGTCATCCCAGCTGCCCTGTACCAAACCTTGCTGCAGTGGTTATTCTTGGCTGGGTGGTAAAGCTGGCAGAAACAAACCTTTGGGATGTAAAATTGTTGAGAAACTGAAGCAAAGGAGTGTTCTTCTTGCCTGATCTCTTGGGTGTTCCTGGGATGTTACAACTTGCTCCTGAGCCTCGCTGTCCCATGCCACTGGTCACCAGGGCAGATTGCTGTGAACAGCTGCTGGTGACAGGTGTGCCCAGGGTGGTGAACCGTGGGGACCTTGCTGTGGTTCACGCGAGGTTACAGACGGTGTAACCTGAGTCCTGGTGTGGGAGGCTGGACAGGCTCCTGCTCCAGGTCACCTTAGCACTCCCTGCTCCCTCGTCTTGCTCTCCTCATCCTGGTCCTGCCTGCAGCAGAACAGCACAGCCCCTAGAGCAGTTCTTCCCAGGAGTTCCTGACCACGGGAAGGAAGGCCACCAGCACATGGTGTGACACACAGGCCTAAACCAGCATCCCTTTCCTCTAATCTATGTAAAAACTAGTTTCCATTGGCATCGTGCTCACAAGAAGATGGGGGTTTGTTTCAAAAGTTCTCTGCTTTCTCTGTACCACTTTGTTCAGTGTCTACTTGCAGCCAACAGCTATTGTGCATTAAAAAAATTTTGTAATTAAAGTCCTTCTGGATATAACTTTCAGTTTTGGATTTAACCATCTTTATCATTCATGTTACCTCCATTCAGAGGAAGAAGAAATAGCATAGTTCCACTTTTACTGAGGTAGAGAAGGATTTTTCTTTCAGAACTTTGGAAAAAAAGTATGTATTTAAGTTGCTTTTACTAGTTTTGTTGGCAACTTGGTATTACTTCTGCAGATGAAAGTGCAAGTATTTTTGTTGTTACCAGTATTTTATTGAACTTCTGCTTTTTCAAATGCCATTGTTTCTTTTAATGTATAAGGCTTTCTCTAATGTTTGGAAGTGCAAGCTGTGAAGGGATGCTTGTCTCTAGCTCCTGTATACAGATAATATTACACATGGATGTGCAAAAAAACCCCCCACCCAAACCAAAACAGATATCAAACAAACAAACAAAAAACCAACCCAGCCTTGGAAGTGGATGGTTAATACTTAATCAGGGTAATTTCCATTTCAAACTGTTAACAATTGTACATGCCTGGAGTTTTCTCCTTGCCTCAATTTAAGCAATTTACAATCCACTGCTGGTATCTGGAATTCTGTGAAATACTGTTACCAAAATAAGTACTGAACTATGTTACTCTGTTCCCAAGGTTTTATCTTCCTCTAAATTCTAATTTTCTCTATCTCTTTATTGCTTGAGCTATCACCCTTGGTTACTGCCCAATGCTGGTTAAGTTCCTGTTGTTCTCCTTCTAATGTACTGTGTCTGGGACCATAAATTAAGCTTTTCTTCAGACAGAACAAATGCTCTAAAATTCACAGACTGGCAAACTGCTATTTGGATTAGGCAAGGTTGCTGCCTAATCTGTGACTTCCAGTGTTTGGGTTGCCATCACAAACTCTTCTCCAGCTCTGGCATTGAGGCTTGAGGTTTTGGCATTATCAACTGAAATAACAGAAGCAATTAGCCCCAAACTGTGCTTTTCTAGACTTCTTCCTGACTTCTCTAGCATAGGTTATTTTCTAATTTTGAAAGTATTGAAGGGCATGGTCTTGCCTCTGTAATTTCCAAGGCCATTTGAGTGAGTGACTGGTTTTGGGGAGGATTAGTGTGTGAATGTGCCAGTGTTTTCCATGCTAAGCTTCAAATGCACTACAATGCCAGTTGCCTGCAGCCTAGAGAAACAAATGGAGGCTACTCTGGACAGGAGTTGCTGCTTTTGGGACAGGACTTTTGCTGACCCCATCATACAGTGATGCCAAGCAGACAAAAACACCCAATATAATCAGTGCATGTTGGCTTGGCTTTGTAAGTTACCAAATTCTGGGTGTGCTGACACTGTGAGTACTTTGAAAATTACTGAAGAGTCCTCAGAGTGATTTGCAATTGCTCATACTTATTCAGAGGCTTTCAGAATGACATTGCTCAGTAGAACAGACACATCCTTCTAGGTATCTGTTTGTGTGAGATGGAGGATGAGGATTTTTTTATTGATTATGATAGACTGATCTAGCTAAATTAGGCCCTAAGAAGTTGAATTATGTAAATATTATCCTACAGGGGAAATATCTTTATCTAGAACTTCTGTTGGGTATTTCTGTTTCACATTTATCACTTTCTTTTATCTGTCTCTTGGACTGCTGCACTTACCTTATATCTCTTTGATCGCCATACACTGTCCACTAGTCTCTTCTTCTTCCTCCTGCTTTTCCTTCATAAAACTGAGTTTTAGCTGAGTCATCATAGCATAACTGGAAAAGCTCTGTTGGAAGACAGTGAACAGTATTTAGAAAAAAAATTCTGTAAAAGTTGTTAGCATCATGAATGGAGAGACTGTTCAGTTTTGATTAGCTTAGCCAAAAAGAGAATTTGACAGCATGCACTCGGCTGGAGAGGAAGATTTTGGTAAAACGGGAAAAACCCTAGAACTTCCCAGCTAAGAGTGCAAACAAGTAAGTGGGGGAGAACTGCCTAAAAGAACTGACTTCCTATTTGTCTGTTCTAGAACAAGGGGACAAGTAGCTTCTCAAAAAAAAACTAAAGCTGGTAGAAGGACATACAGCAAATAATAATGCCTACATGAATGTCACTATTAAGGAGAAAATAGACTTACTGCTTTTACTAGTATTAATAGCTCATTGTCAAGACTTAAAAAGAACCCTAAAATAACTGTATATATTTAAATTGGAAAGCAGCAACTCACTTTGGACAACAAAATCTGTTAGCATTTAATTTTCTGTAAGTACTATTACCTGTGTTTGAAAATTTCCTGTAAATACAACAACCACAGAAATACTGTTAGTCTCGTACCTTAGAGAAAAGATGGCAACAGGCACCCCTTGCTGTTTTCCTGTGGTGGCAGTTCAAACCACAATGGGAACGATGGGGATTTTGATGTTAATTTTCAGGCAATGTTTCTTATAGCAGTGAAAAACATCCTTTTCAAACAACAACTTTGCTCCTTTGAAAACTGGAAGGGGATAAAACTTGGTGCATTACTTTGTATGAGGAATGCTGAAGAAAATGTCTTAATTAGAAGTTTTTTTAGAACTCCTGAAGGATTTAATACATCAGATTATTAGGGTGTTTTCATACATGCCGTTTATATTAACTTGTGCTAGTTTTCCTTTTGATCCATTCCAATCAGTAACTAAAAATTGTTCTATGTTTAAAACAAACAAACAAACAATGTGAGTTGCTTCTCATTGCTACAATTCCACGCTACAGAATAGAAAACAATATTCTTGAAATTTTCTGAGGTATTATAAACTTTTCTGGATTAATGTGACATGCACTGTTATGCTTTTATTCTGACCATTACAGGCATCTCTGAGTCTTTTTTTAATCATTGATTGTAGAATAAACTCTCTTCAAGGGAGTCTTCTGGTCATTAGTATGAACTAATGAGGTTTTTCTTGGGAACTAGTGACCAGGCACAAACAACCTGTGATGTGCTCAGCTGATTGAACATGTTTCTCTTTCTGTATGGAGTCATGAAAATTTTTATTCTTAATAATGTGCTTCATAAAGCCATGGTTTAGGCACTCAGCTGGACCTCATGGATTTTTATCTGGATTGCTTGTGGATGGCTTGCAAAAATGAAAAGATGTCATATTTGTATAGTGGCAGGTTTATTAAAAATCCCAGCTTTCCTTCGTTCATCAGTTTCCCAAAGACCTTGGGCTCTGAGCCTTTGGTTTGTGTTCATCCTATGGAATAGCTGGAATGCCAGAGGGACTAAACTCCTGATGCCCATGGGCTCTAGTGAGGAAGGGCTGAGGTTGAGGCTGCCTTCACGTTGTGTCTGAGTAACAGCACGGTCAGGCCAGGGCAGTTCCACAAACAATTCATCAGTTGCCAGGCACCAGGTCCTATCCTGTGCATTCAAGGGAACGATCAGATTGAAAAATAATCAGTGCTTTTCTAAATAATTGTTATAGCCTTCACTCTGTTTAGAACTAAGAGATTTATTTTTTCCTGTGTGGAGCTCAAGTGCTGATTTCACAGTGTTGTAGAGAGGCATTAGTCTGTGGTCAACCACCTGGTACCTTTTTTCCTTTTTAAGCCTAATGTTTAGGTGTTAAGTGTTTTTCCTTTCCAAGCAGTAAGTTGGGTAACTTGCTCTAGCTGGTTGGAATCCTAAATGTTCACTGAATAAAATGCCAGAGAGGGAAGAGAGAGCATTTCAGGTGGTCCTGAGTGACATTCCTGGTGATGAGATGTTCCTGGTGGGTATCTGCAAGCCCTCCATGCTGAGCTCCCTGGATCTTCCAGGCCAATGGCACCTGAAGCACTTGGTCACGTTACAGGGACAGCTGCACAGCTTTGCCTATTTTGTCCCAAACTGCCTTAGTGATTATTATTTCCCTCTGTTCCTATTGATGTGGTTTGAGCCCCATGAAGAGAGGGAGGAGGTGCTGAACCCAAGTCAGCTGTGCCTGGGGTGGCAGGTGGCTTCTGGTGAAAGCATGGAAGGGGACCTTAGCTGTCATCAACACCTCAGGATTTGGAGCAATTTCCATTTTCCCTAAGGCTGATGGAACCCAAATTTGTGAAGTTGGTCTTAAAGGGAATCACAATTTCTTGCTGCTGTCTTTTCCCCTGGATTAGATCTGAGTGAGCCAAGTAGCCCTGCTTCTTGTGCTCTGTTTTGCAGGTTTTCTCAAGTACATTCTTGAATTACTTTTCAAACGTGACAGAATTTGACTTTTTAAAAGTCAATTCTACTCCACTGGCAGTTTTCCATTAGCAGGTCTTTAAACTATGAAAAGGAACTGGGAATATTTTGCTCCGCTTATCTTAACATTTCGGAGAACATCCTGAGACCCTCAATGGACCTGACTGAGGAAGCTTTCTGTAAACAACAGCATCACATTTTAATGTAAGATGGTCTCTAAAAGACTGTAAATAAAATACTGTTTCTAATTTCACAACTTCCCCCCCCCCCCCTTTGGAATTAGTGTGTGACATTGGTTATGTTATAGCCAGTTTGAAATATCAAAGCCTTGTTTTGTAATCCACCTTTGGTTTGTGTGCTCCAGGCAGATTCCATTTGTATGATGCTGGCTATCTTTTATTATTTTAGCTTTATAAAAGCAAATTCTTCTGCAAAGAATGTTTTTTAAGTAATTGAAACTGGTGTTTGGCATTACAGATACCAGCCTCACCTTGACTGCCTAGAAAAAAAATCATCATATGAAGGATACCACTTTAAGTGAAGTGCTTCACTCAGAAAAGCGTATTTTTAAATATCTTTAAAAATTGCAGGATACCAGTGCCCGTTTAAATTTTTTGTTGTTTCTGACTGGAAAGATCACTTTTAAATGAATCAAAGAATTAGGATTAGAATCAAAATATGTTAGTTTTAAATGTATTGGTAAGGCAATGAAAAACTGAGGGAAGAAATACAGGCTGTACTCCTGAGAAGACTGGGGTTATCTTGTATGGTCTTGTTATAAAACGTCTGTCCTGTGGGAAGGAATCCCCACCCCTCCCCAAGCAAGGGAAAGACTGAATAAAGCTTTCATTTTGAAATGTGGAACAGCTGTCTTCTTCATCTGTATTATAAATAAGGAAAACATACTTACAAAGCCACTTAAAAATACAAGGTAGAAGTTTAAAATCCAGTAAGATTAAAAAATATAATATACAAATTAGTTTATATCCCTTCCACCTCCTTGCTTCAAGGTCATCCTATAGCATGTTGTCTACCAGCTGGTAGGACATGGCTGCCAGTGTGAGCTGGCCAAATTTTGCACTAGAGCTTTGCATCCCAGACAAAAATCCAGGCTGATTCTGCATAAAACTGCCCCAGGAAAGTTGGAAAGCATGTTTTAAAAGCTTAAAGGCTTTGGGAGAAGAGGCTGTGCAAGCAGTAGGATCTGGGTTCTGGAAGTCAATGCACTTGCATGGGGTTTCCTTTATTATTAGCAGGAGAAAGTCAATCTGGGGATGTTATTTTTTATTATCAGCTGCAGCAAAAATGAGTCAGTCACACAGGGCACACAAGTCCCTGCTTATCTTGCCTCTCTGTTCTGCTAGAGGAATGCTGAGCTCACAAATATTCACACAATTCAAACTGACCATCACGAGCATGCAGAGTCACCCTGTATTTGGACTGTTTTCTCTTCTATGTAAGTGCATAGAAATGTATAGTTCTGCACTCACTCTCAGGGCTGCAACTTCAGCACTTGTAAAAATTGTCTTTAAAGACTGCAAGAATTACTACTTAACACAGGAAGCAGGTTTTGGTGGGGTTTTTTTTTCACTGAAATGATAGGGATAGTTTCCTAAAAATTATATTTCTAGGTGAAATGTTCGATATTGTTCTAATAAGCTGCTGGAGCTTCCTAAATCTGCTGCCTTATCAAAAAAAAAAAAAAAAAAAAGCAAACAACTAAACGCAAGCTTTCAAAAGAAACCCACAATTTTCCTTTGTCTGTAAAATCAATTTCATTTTCTGTATTTATTCAGCTCAAGCTAGATGTGTTTCCACAACCGAAATGGTTTGTTATTGCATTAAGTGCATGTGTAATGTTGCTCAGACACGTTCTGTTCCTGCAAGTGCAATTTGGGAGGATGCATTTCTTCTCTAAATAGTTATCTCCTAAAGCAGAGGAGCTCAGGACTGCCTGGGAGTGCTTGCAGCTATCCTGGGCAGGAGCAGGAGTTATTTTGGTTGGGATTCCCTGTTCCACGTCAGCAATGGATATTGCACAGATTATTATACACTGATGTATATATATACATCACATATATATATACACATATAACTGATGGTTGTGTAGTGGATGTGTGTTGTGGCTCTAACTAACACTGAGGATGCTTGCCCTCAAAATCCCTGGTATGTCCAAATCCTTCTGAGTGCTCTGGCAACAGCTGTTGATGCAATATGCAAAGCCCCTTGCCTACAGTTAGTAAATGTGATTAGTTTGATTCCTCTGAGGCTTGAAGTTCTTTTATATTGTCTTTTGTTGAAATCACAGAAAAGTTAAGCTCCTAATTCAGATCTGTAAGTGCTATAGTATACATAAATGTCTAGCAAAATTGAAGAAAGCTGTAGCCAGCGATACTGGGATGCAGCTACTTATCCCCGGAGAAAACTGAAAATTGACAAATAACCAGTGGAAAAGCTTAAGAAAAAAAAATCAAATTTTCAGAAAAAAAAAGGTAATAATAGACATAGAGGCTGAGATTTTTGCTAATAATATAATACCTTGTATGAAACTGTGAAGTATACCGTCTGTATACTGTAATGTTCTGTATAGTCTGTATATTCTGTAGAGTAATATATCCTACTAGGATGGGGAGGAGCACAACACATCAAATGAAGCAGGAAAATTATGAAGCCATTTAACTCCAGTGCTTTTGATGAAGAATACGTGTGTGCAAGGGCAAGTTTCCCCCAGAGAATTAAGAAAGAGCCCAATGAACCCCACTTTCGTGGAGATGAAAGGAAACTAAATAATTTTTGGCAGGCTTTAAATTGTATGGGTCAGGATGGAATTATCACTTGACTGAGACCCATTTGGTAGGAATGCTGCAAGTGGGTGTTTTGGTAAAGATGTTAAGGAGCTGGAGTGGAGTTCTGTATGGATAATAAAGCAGCTGGGCATTCAGTGGAAAGCATAATATTAAATACCATGTGTCCTCATTGCAGAGAAGCAGTTGCACAATTCAGATTATTTTGTTCAGTTACAGCCTGTAGAAATTGTAAGAAATCTGGCATAAATAGACAAAATGGGTCATAATATCACTGCCTGAGGAAATGCAGGGACTTCAGGTTTTCAAACTGATCATCATTCAGGAAACAACACAGAACCAGTGAAGATGCTGTAATTCCTCTATAACAATTTTGAACAAAATAAAGAAGCTTAAAATTTTAGTATTTGAATTAACAAAAGTTAGGAGTGATTTCAGGTACATCCATAAATTGCTGCAGAGTTTCATGACAGACTTATCAACAACTTTGCAATAATTGAACAGACAGAAAATCCTTCATCCAAGGATTATGGAAAATGAGTCACCATTGTAGCAGGCAGAGATTAAAAGATCTTGCATGAAATAGGGTGTTAGTGCAGGATTTTACATTGAACAACTGCAAGAGATTAAACTGGATTGAAAAAATATGAAATGCATGCAGATTTAAAAAAAAAAGAAAAAAGAGAGGGTGTGAAATAGCACTGGGATTAAATTTAACATCCAGGGAAACACAAAGGAGAAATGCCTAAACTTTGTAATGCTTTGTGCTACCAGCTGATCGTTAGGGGAGGATGTGAGGGGCTCAAGCAGTATGTTTGATGTTCCTCATGTAGGAGGACCCACATGACAGTCCCAAGTCTGAGATAGGCAGGGGATTCATTCTCACCTTGCCAGGGCATCATTAATCTGGCTTTGCTCTGGGATCGCAGCAATTCCCTTGGACAGAGAAAAACGTGTTGGCCTTGTGAATGGAATACAGAGCGTTTGTTACAAGACATGTCCAAACGAAAAAACAGGCTGAGATTTGTTCTGGTGTCAAATGAATGCTCAGGGTAGCCATCAGGAGGTTGTAGACTGTTTCCTAATTTCATGGTGCCCAAAGCACTAGAAGACACTTGGACAGTTTGCAATATGACGAACCAAATCCAAGGTCTGAAGGACAACGACCCAGTGCAAGCTGCCATCACTGGTGCTGCCATGAGCACATGCACTGGGACCACCAGCTACTGCCACATTTCTCTTCTCCAAAAGAGCTGTGGCACTAAAAAAGGGGCTCCTACAGAACTCCAGCCACATGTGCTCGAGGAATGGATGGGAAAGCCACTTGAATAAAAGTACCGGCTGCAGATTTGTGCTCTAACCAAGGGCAATTTTGTATATAAACATACTACACTTATTTTACAGACACAGGTTTACAAAATGCAATGCCTTCCACAAGACCCTTTGTATTTTAGTGAGTGACAGCTACTCCACAGAGACGTGGATGAACATGTTGGGAGGAATCCATTTTTTTTTTTTTTGCATTAGATTGCCTTTCTGATAGCCATAAAGAATAATTCAGACCAGAGACAATTTTTTCAGTACAAGTGGTTAATGTCTGGTTTCAAGGCAGGTATTCCAGTAGATGACAAATAAACACAATTCCCATCCAAAGAAAACGAGGTTTTGATAAAAAGCAGAAAAGACCATGTTGCTCCCTCTAGTTGCCTACTGATCTACTCTTCTTAGTGCAAAAGAAATTAAAACACTCATGAGAAAAAAAAAATTAAATACTGTCAGGCAGAGAAAGAATTTTTGATAATAAGCTGAATGTTTGATGTTACAAACGGAAACCCAGGAGCTTGTTACCATAGCAAATATATGGCATTACATCAAGTATTGCTTGCTATAAAATATCTAAAGTTCCAAATTTCAAATGTACTATTTCCATTGCATAGCTCTTCCCGATAAAGGCAAAGGTGCCAATTCCTGAGTATTTCTTTTTCTGTTGCTTCTTCAAAATCCAGAAAGCATTCTGAAAAGTAAAGTGAAATAACTGATGTTCAGAAGATGCTGTATTTAACTAGCTGCAAGGTGATACTTGGGGAAAGGTATGGGATGCTAGCTCTATAAAACTCCTATTTACTGCATTTATTGAACTCCTAAAGAAGCTGTTTAATTAATTGTGTTTAATAGACGCGTAGTTTAGGATGAAACAAGAAAGTTAGAGACAAACCTTCTCCTACCGAGCAGTTAGAGTGTCATGATGCAGTCCTCTGACAGGAAGGTTAGAAGAACAGGGTAAGAGAGAATTTTCTCAAGTAAAATTTAACATGCAACTGCTGGGTGATGCATTCAGTGTGTCCTGCAGAGTGTATCTGTATAGAGACTGCCTATTACTAAATATTACCTATTACAGACTTTTTATAGAGACACATTGCTTTATGCTTAAAGGAGTATTGAAAAATGGCTAGCTGGCAATCATGGAATTGCAGCCTGAATCTTCAGCCTGATGCTAGGATATTTTTACATTAAAACTACCCATGGTGTCTTTCCAAGGTTATGTGGAGTGTAGATGTAATGTCCTATGAATTTGACAGAAATCAGAAAACAAAGCAACAGTATCTGCAAGAGATAATATACACATTAGAGAATATTTGCCTATGTCTAAATACATGAAAATAGCTCCAGTTTATAGGTTTCTGCCCCAGGGTTGGAAAGAGGCAGACTTTCCCTGGAATTCCATTTGCAAAGTTTTATTTGCATGGTAAAATTTAATCATCTGATAGATCCTGTTGTCTTCAGCTTCTTCAAGCGTATATGTTGGGCAGGTACTTCACGCTTTGTGAGCCTTGATTGCTCACCCTCATTTATGATGGTGAATGGAAAGAGAAGACAATTTGATTGAATCTTTCTAATTTGATTCATAGAAACTGTGAGTGAAGTCTGGGATGTTGCAGCTTCTTCTGCCCACGAGGAAAACTTAGACAGTGACAAGGAAGGAGTAGCCTCAGCAGCTCAAGAGATTTCTGACACAGACTCAAAGAGTCAGGACACTGATGCTGAGGAGTCGTGGCAAACTTCAGAAGGTGCAAGAGTCCAGCTGGGTCTGAAATGTTTGTCTCTCTAAAGTGCTGGTGGCTGTGTGCACTGAACCAGCTGCAAGAGCATGCAGAACTCAAGTGATGCAGTGTGGCTGCCCATGATGGCTGTGTCTGGCATCACAGTGTTAGCAGAAAATCTCATTTTGATATTATGTGCTTTGCAGTAGAAGTAGGTTGCTAAATTCGATCGTGGCAGTGTGGTGAGCTCAGTGCCCTGCTCAGTGCCCTGCTGTAAGTGGCTGGATGTGAACTTAATTAAGAACAAGAAATTCTCCTTGTGTTGCATATAACACATTTTTTCAACATCTGACTTGATTTGAAAGACAGAATTTTCTTAAATTGTATTGGTGTAAAGAAAAATATAGAGCATGTGGTATGAATAAAGCTTGCAGTGCTTTGGTGCAACTATAAACAATCTCATATTGCTTTTGAAGTTGAATGATGTAATTGAATGCAAAGAAAAATGTGTGTTAAAATCGCCACTGTGGAGATTTTCAAAGGAGTTTAGAAGTTTGGCCTCTAAACTCTTTTAAAATTGGAATTAAAAGGCTAGAATGAAAAATATCTGCATACCTAATAAGGATTTGTAAATTCTATCCCTTTAGTCCAAGGATCCTTTGGACTAAGGGAAACAACTTACTTGACTATTTGTCATTGAGTAAGTAACTTCCAGTGTTTCTCATCGGTGTTTTGTCTCCATTTTCAGTTTCTGAGGAGGAGAAGACAACTGAAGAAGTTGCTAAAGACTCCTAAAGGTACACAGTACAGTTGCAGCATGTGGTTTTCTGCTCTTTGCCTATGGTTTTTTTCTCAGTTAGTGGCAATTGCAGCATGTGGTAAGTGCACATGCACTGTTATGGTGAATTTGTATTTCTGCTCTCAACAAAAAAAGAACTTTACTGAAGTGTTTCTTATTTTTGGGAACTATTGCCAGCATCTTTTAGAGGCTGGGGAGCAAATGCTGTATCAACTGTCATGCTGTGTATTTATTTATAGCTTTATCTTGGTCCCATGCAAACTGGATAAAGACCTGAGAGTTGTAGCTTTCTTCCAAACAAAAAATGTTCTTTGGATATTTGGTTTAAATTCTATATGGCTACTGGACTTCTGGATTATTTTTCTATACAACAAAGCAATAGCCTTCTGGATTGTTTTATTTTAAATAATTTTTTTCATCATTAGTCTCTCTGCACTTTCAGTTTGTGCTAATGAAAAATACTGGATATAATATTTTTTCTATTTTGCTAGTGTCTTTCTCAGTTGGCTTTGTTTTTTTATTGTCAGAAAAGTTGGAAGCATGTGCCTCTCAAGGTTTTTATTTTTGCTCAAATTGAAAGCCAAGGGTACCTGAGGGTACCACATCAGAAAACCAAGTAACCAAGAACACATAAATGCTGTGGTACAGAGAAGGCAATTGAGTTAGGAATCTTTTTTTTTTTCCTTGTAAACATCTGGCAACCTTACAAATTCTTGCATTGCTATTCCAGAATTTGATTTAGACAACAAATACCCTCTATAGCCAATACTCAATTAATGAAGGCAAAGGTGGTAACTGAAAAGGGTGGGGGTGGCAGGGAAGGCAAGCTGTAGGAAACATCTTTGATGGAACAAATTGAAAATAGATGAAAAAATAGATTAATCTCTGACCAGTGTACAGGTCCACTCCATTCTGTTTAAACTGCTTGGACTC
Source organism: Falcunculus frontatus (assembly GCA_013398115.1). Taxonomy (NCBI): domain Eukaryota; kingdom Metazoa; phylum Chordata; class Aves; order Passeriformes; genus Falcunculus; species Falcunculus frontatus. The sequence continues at coordinate 141,737 of VZRV01003330.1, forward strand.
TTTTTGACAAAAAAATTACTTTTTATGAGTATAGCAGCACATGGTTACAAAAGGGCCTCTTACTGAGTTTCAATTTGATCTTGTTGGCAGGGGGAAAAAGATTTAGGAAATATTTTACTACTTGGTGCTGGAAGATTACTGGCTGTCATTTGACCAATTGACAAGTCTAGAACTACACTGCATTCCCAGTCAGGAAAGAATTCTTTCTTCCTTTTTTTTTTTTTTTGGTGTTTTGATTGTAAACATTTTGGAGTATGAAGCTTAACTCTGACTTTGCATTAAAACACTCTGTACTATTTAAGAAATTCAAGGCAAAGAAAATGAAATTAAAAGAACGTTGATGCGAGAATCAAATCACTATCTAGTTAACTTTTCCTAAAAAATACTGATTATGTGGTAAAGGGATAGAGAAAGTAGTAATGGATTAAATCCTCAGATAAAGCCCTAAGTTGATGCTCAGAGAATGCCTGAGAAAAGATGTTCAGCTGTTCTACTGAGTGTGGCTATTGGGCCCAAATTGACGCTGCTATGGAACTACTTATAAAAGTAATCTCAGCAAAAAAAAATTGGTTTACCTTGTGCTGAAAGTTAAGCAAGTAACTATTTGTAGAAGTAAGTCCAGCATGCAGGGGAATTCACTTATGCCTGAGCAATGTGGATGAACATGATGGATTCCTTGAAACTCGGCTTTGGTGATGGCAACAGAACAAGTTTCCATAAGCTATCAGATAAGCATGATTTACACATCAGTGCTGAGTATACTCTGTAATTCACTTAACTGGTAACCTGTAGTCAAATTTACAGTGTGCTTTGAATGTTTGCAAAGAAAAAGATCTGCTGAATTGTGTCTGTTGCTAAACATCATTTACTGTTGTTTCTTCTAAATCGGATTCTTTTTTCTTTTTCCCAGTAAGCAGTGTGGAAGCCTTTGGAAAGTTTAATGCAAATATTTGTGGCAATCAACCAGCTGACTCCTGTGTAAAATCTCATACTGTTCCTTAGAGACATAAAAGAAACTGTGCAGTTTGTCCTGCCACACACTGGTCATTAGGGCCAGTATTCAGTGCTGCAAAAGATGATTTACATTACCTAGAGACGCTTCTGTGACTAACATCTCTGCTGCAGAAAGTAGCATCCAGTCAAGCCACTCAGCATGTCCTAAATACATGTGCTAAGAGAAGCAGTAGACTTAACTAAACCATGCCAGATGAAGTCCTTCTATGTCTTTGCTGTCTTGATATGTACATTGATTTCTTACTTTTGGTCCAAACTGTTGTTGTGCATAGTTATACCTTTGTAACATTCCATGCTAAAATGTAAGCAAAAGGTTTTAAAATCAAGTCAAAATATTATAAAAGTACCTGTTAGCATTTTTTAACTGGATCACAGGGAAAACAACAACCTGTTTGCTCCCGAGTTTGGATTTGTGATTGTAAGCATAGGGCATCTGGCTGTACATGATCTAATTTTCCCCCTGCATAAACATTTCAGATGCTACCATTCCTTGCACAATAACATCCAGGAGTAAACATTTTAAGGCTCCTGCTTTGGGAAGAAAACCTGTTTGCAAGTAGTAGTGATAGATACTTTATAGCATGACAATCAAAATAGCACTGGCTGGTGTTGTCATCATGGATCAAAGTGGTGGCTCCTGCCTTGGGTGGGCTGGGCTCTGCTCCTCCTGATGCCTCCTCCAGCCACCTAGAAACAGAGACTAGACAAGAGTAAGGGAATAAAGATAGGTATTTATTTGAAGGGCCTTCAAGGTACACCCTGGGGAGCCAGAGGCTGCTTCCAAAAATGGACCCCAAGATGGACGACAGGTCACGAGTTCTTCACACTTTTATAGGTTTGGATCATTTGCATATCAGGGTTAATTCTCCAATTAAAGCCCCAGTTTTAGCGATGTAACGCCCCTCAGCTTGCCCCCCTTAGAATCTTTAGTTTACACGTTTTGGGCCTAAAAACAGCCTGGTTGTCCTTGAAGGCAAAGCCCGGAGAGGCTTTGTTATGTCTACCTAGTACGAGAGAGCAGGAATTACAGGCTACAAGGAACTTCAGAGTTACACTCTAAGCAGTACAGGATTTAAAAATATAAAAGTTAAAACCTAAGGCATCACTCCCAAATCTCATTCAGCTTGCCGTGGTCTTTCTGTGTTGCTCTGTCTTCACAGTGGCATGTGGTGGTAGTGCAACAACACGAAGGTTTGGTATAAACCTTCAAACTGGTACAAATCACAAGCCTGTTAGGCCATGGCAAAGCCTGTCTCCAAGCACTTGCAGACAGAGAGCAAAATTCCCGTGAAGGGCTATGCAACAGGTGTTCAAATGGACAAGCATTCTTACGGACTAAGAAAGAACTGAATAGCTAAATAACCTTGTTTTCTCTGTATTAGCTTAATAAAAAATACATTTATTATGAATAACAGGTTTGTATGCCACTGTGCTCCCAACCCTCCATTGTGCTACATGCACGAGTGTGGATGCTAAAAGCCTGGCTGCAGAGAGATTTCTCAGTTTCTAACAGTGTCTGTGTGAAAGCCTTGCTTTCTCATAGACGCCAAAGGAAAACAATTGGAAGAATATGTAAACTGTGATATTGTTTCTCATAACAAAGAGAAAACTTATCTGAAGCAGGTGTATTGGATTCAGCCAATCCCTCTGGGGGGTGGCTGGTCAGTGAACCAATAACCTGCGTGTCAGTGTATGGGCTAAGGTATAAATGAGAGAGTTCTGTAAATAAAGAAGTTGATTGATTCTCATATTGGATCGTCCATGTCGCTTTATTACTCGGTCTCTGCTCGCTAGCGACACACGAGCATGCATCTAAGACAAAATACTGAGACCCCATTGCAGCCATCACAGAATGGCAATGATTCTAAACCAGGGCAAAATAAGGTATACTATGTACTATTTATATAGAAAGTGTGTTTCATAAGGTGTGTCTGACTCTTTTCTCTTCAAGAAGTTCGGAAAATGTTGAAAGAGAAACAACAGCATTATGACATTCCTACCCATAGCACAAAGCAACACGTACTCCCTCCCCCATCATAAACCAACTTAATAGTGTTCCAACAAAAATATAACCTGTTGCTCCTGGACCAACTTAGGAATAACTGGAATAATGCAGGGCAAAAGCAGGCTTCTGAGCTTCAAGAAGACAAACCACAGCCTTCTGCTTAAAGGATAAAGCCTCTGTGATTAAAAGCAATTTTTGTAGACAAAGCTACTGGAATAAAAATCTTTGATATTTTGTTGGATAAGAGTCTATTTATCTGGTAGATTAAACATGCTTTGATGGATGCGTGCACTTAAATGTTCTATTTCTTCATTTTCACTTATTCCTAGTAAAAGAAGTTATTTTAACTGCATCTAACAGTAGGGTTTCTGAAATTGTAGGCTTTTCTGAATGGCTCTTTATCTCTGGTACATGGCAGAGTATGTTAGCCCTCTGGAACAGCTGCCTGAAGGATTGAATCACAAACTATGGTGAGCTTTCCAAAGCTTTTCATCCTTCCAATTTCAAAAAAAGTGAGAGTCCCAAAATAGCCTGTACATGTGCTTTATGTCAGAGTTCCTCTTTTTTTGCTTTTGTTTTGTTTAGGTTTTTTTTTAATTAAAAAAAAAGAAACTACTCTTGAAAGCCAGAGGAATTAGGAATATATTATGAACTCTAGCAGCGATGATACGTAGCACAGTATGGTCTGCTTCAGCACTTGATTCTCTTAGAGTAACAACAGTGATTCGCAGAGGTCTGGCCATTGTTGATTCAGTCTTGCTACTATGGAGTCTGAATACCACATAAATTAATATTTTTCTGTCCTTCACTTTCAAAAATTGAATTTTTGAGTTGCTACACAAAGGCTGTGATGAACCATGGAAAATGTTGAAAGATATTGTTCAAATGGATCATTAAGGAGAGCAAGGCCACAGTAGAGAACGGACATAATGCAAGACTAAAGGAGATGGGAGGAAAGGTTTGGTCTTGAGAATACACTTCACAGGCCAGAGCAAAGCTTGAGATTCCAGAATCTGTCCAAACTGCACATTGCTCCTTTGCTGTCAGCAACTATCTGTGAAAAGAGCTGGCAAGGATTTTCACCTCCCTCTAGTGCCAGTTAGTCCCTCTGGTTCACCTCTCTGAAGGGTGACAGCCTGTTGCTGCTGGCAGCTATTCACAAAGCTGAAAATTCTGGAGACAACGAAGTCCATCTAACAGTTTCAGGTTTACTCTTTGCTCGTGTTGATGCATATGTAGAATTTCAATTTTATGTTCATTTGCGTCTTCAAAACATAAGACAATTACTAAAAATCGTAATTCAAACTGCAAGCTGGTACTCAGCACTTGGAAAATCAGAGAGTGAAATACTTTAATCAAAATTTCTTATGTCGGTGCAACAATCTTTGATTATGTGATACTACTTTTTAAATGTTTTTCTGAAAAAGAAAAAAACCCACAAAACCCCCAAAACAAAGACAAAAACCCAATTAATTCCAACCCAGCCAAGAATGTGCTTGTGATTCTTTTCCTCACCTGTTGGCCTCTTTCCCTCAAAAAATTGAGCCAACTAGCCACCCCAACTTCTGCTTTACCAGGCAGGTCAGAGTAACACAGAGTTCCTACCAACTGCGTGATAACCGAGAAGATCAGTAGCTAAAACAAGTTACTTGTAGTGTTTGGCAGCAGAAAAGCAAATATATGATGCAGCTCTGTGGCACTTTTGTGGCTGCAATTAGCTACTGTAGGTGCTGTTTCCTCCCTGTGGGTGGTTAGGAAAGGCTGAGAGGAGAGCTGAGAGGACAGAGGCACATAGAGGGTGAGGGAAGACAAACAGGGACAGAAGGAATTTTATGTAAAAGGACATAGGAGCTCACTTTGTGTGCTGCCTGTGGGTTGGCCTGTTTCCATGGAGTGCCATCCCTGTTGTGACACACACAATTCTGCTCTTAGGAAAGGTATTACTTAGTTGTGTGCTTTTCTTTTTTGCCCTGCTCACCTGCTGCAGAAGACGGAAACTGTGCAGGATGATGGAAGTTAATTCCATTCCCAAGCAACAGGCTTCAAGCATCACCACGGGTAACTGGATTCTCCTGCATTCTGGACATTACTCCTTTATTTGGGATGCTGAAGAGATTTTGCCTCCTCCAACTTTATTGGAGGGGGAAAAGGGCTAAAACTCTAGGTTTCTATGCTGGAGTTATTCCTGCTACTTGCCTGAACTACAGGTAATTAAACAGGTTGTTGAAACAGCATGAGTAGCTTGTGTTTTATTGAGAGAAACCAATTTAATTTTATTTATGCCTCAACATACGTTATAAATCCATTTTCTGACATGGGATGAAAAATTACTATAGAGGCTGTATACATGCAGGGAGCCTTAACATCTGCCACATGCAGGAGGCACCTAGGACATGTGAGGGGGGAGGAGACCGCCGACATTACAGTCTCTAAGCAGGCAACTCCTTTGGAAAAAACGCGAGAAGCCTTGACTCTGAGGGGACTTCACCTGATAGCCCATCAGGGCAGAGAAAGCTTCCACCACTGGGCTGCAAGCGACCACCCCCTTGCCAGTGGGGCAGACCCCGGATGCCAGGAAAAAAGCCCGGGAAATCAGGCTATGAGAGGAATCTTAGCACATAAAAGCAGTTAACTGCAGCAGAATTACTCCCGCCTTTTTTATTGGTTTCTTGGAGGGAGCGGGGACTCGCCGAGAGGTTCAACTTGCTACCCCCGCCCCCTTTTTCTCCCTGCTGTCCTGCTTCTTCCCTGCCTGTCTTTCCTGTCCGCACCCCCCGAGGCAGCCCGTCCCCACAACCAACCTGCTTCGCAGCCGCTTGCACCCAGCCCGTGGCCATTGCCGCCGCTTTTTCCGCGTTGCCCAGCAGCCGTCGTTCGCCGACGGAGGAGACACGCAGCCTGCCGCCGCTTGGAATTCGCGCCCAGCGAGCCACAGGAGCCGCGCAGACCCATGGCAGCTCGCAGCACACACGCTCCATCTGCCGAGCCAGACGCCGACGGGGCGCCCCGGCCTTCAGCGGTGACGATCTGTCCTTGTCTTCTGTTTCTCTTTCCTTCTCTCTTTCCCCCTCTCTGCTCCCTTTACTATCTCATTTCTCTAGGAACGCTTATCTTTCTTTATCAATAAACAGTTCTCAGCTATAATATTGCCACGTTTGTGATTTATTTCGTCCAAGAAATCTATCAAAAAGAATCCTCCCCGACTCCCCTTACATCTCTCTATCTGCAGATGTTCTCCACTTTCCCTTGATAATTTACCCAACTCAAATAATGGCTTTAACAAGCTCTGAAAGGTTCATTTTGATTAATGCTCAACAGCTCCTGCATAACAAATGGGAAACTTCTTAGCAATAGGAAACTCTTCTTTGTGTGGTCGGTTAATTATTTGTATAAGTTTCATGTGCAGATCCAGTCACTTAATTACCTAAAAATCTTACTTTTTTTAGTGATAAATAGTTTTCCTTACTTAAAAACCTTCATGACTCAGAGATCTTTAAAAAAAATATATGTGTGAGCTCTGCTTATGCCCTAGGAAAAGTGTTATACATTGTCGTAGTTGCTGTGTTTCATCTCAGGAAGTTCAGCTGCCTGTGTGTTTTCTTCTCAGTTCAGCACTGACTGTGGTAGGCAAACCAATTAAAGAGGGAAATATAGAGAAGTGGAAGAGGAGAGACAGTAATATGTATCAACATCATATTTCCTCTGTCTATCTCTATAATATAATTAAATTACTGAGGCCCATGGAGGTTCATTGATCACCCCCATAATGTGTTTGGTTTTTTTTTCTGGCTTTCTTCTTCCTGCATAAGGCTATTTTCTTTCTGAGTAGTTAGTGGGAAATGTTATTCCCCAGTGAGGGCTAATTGAGCATAATTAACCATTGGACAACATGCACTCACATCATCAAGCACAAGAGGGCAGTAAATCAAAAGCAGTAAGATTACTAAAATGTGGGACAGAGAAAGAATTCCCTCATCCCCACAACCTGGAGCTGAACAATACAGGAAGAAATTAATAATGTATACTTTTTTCCCACTGGAGAAAACTGGCTTGAGTTGTTTGGGGGTCTTTTTATTATTTGTGGTTTGTAGAAAATCCAAATCATACAAATACTTTTCATTCCACTGTTTAGTAAGTGACTAATTTCCAATGCAACATATTTGGTGTCGAGGCTCTTACAAAGTGAAAGGAGCCAAACCTGGAGTAACTGTTCAAGGTTTGACAGTTCTTGCCTATGGGAACACAATGAGGCTGGATGTGAATGTCTTTGTTTCCATTTAAATTATTAATGAAGTTCTATAAAATCAAAATCACTGCAGTCTCACCCCTCTTCACTTACTACAAGTACTGGCAGCAGCAGCAAGTTACACAAAATACTCAGTTCTAGTTATAAACAAAGAGAAAAGGACTTTCGGATGTCTGAAGTTGTCACTTTATGAGTAACCCTTAATGGCTTGATTTCTAGAACCCCAGTCCCTTTCTGCATGTCTCTTCCCAAAGTCTTGTGTTCTATACCAGTTCTGAAATATCCTCACTTGCCACTGTCAGTGTGAATTGCAGAGCTTGGCTGTTCCTAAATGAAAAGTAGTTTTCAATGCTGAAATATTACGCTATGAAAAACAAATTGTCTTTGAGGACAATTATTTTTTATTTTTTCTTTAAACCAAAACAACTGAAAACAAACTGGTTAGTCGCTGTATGAAATTTCTTCTTGTAAACCACCACAATTTCCAAAGGGTTTCCCTGTATAAGAAGGGGGCATTCTGTTTTGTGCTACCTCTAAATTAAGAAAACCAACATGCCATGTACATGCCATGTATTTTCTAAGTGAAAATGAGGTGAAGTCCTCTTTCACACTGATTCTAACCTTTTCTTTCTAAAATACTGCAACTGCTGTATTTTAAAGTCTAACATACAGCAACAAACCACTTAGTTCTTTATTTCTATGTAATTCTCTCTTTTTTAAAAGCAAGATAAATTTATTCAAGAATAAAATCCTGCCTGAAATAGGCTTGTTTCAGCATTGCATTGTTCCCCTGCTTGAATCACATAACTCGCATGTAATTAGTGGTGTTACAACCCCTGCTGAGGATCACAAGCGTCTTGGTCTTACGTATTTTACAAACAAAGTAGCATTATAGCTTTAAGGAAAGGAAAGTATGTGTTTGGGTTTTTTTGTTTGAGGTTTTGTTTTATTTTATTCTAGCTTGTATGTTATTAAGGTAAAATTATAAATGAGAGGGAATTAATTCAGAAAATATTAGGCTTAAACATGCAGTGTAAAGGCCTTTACAGTAAAATATAAGCTGCTTTAGGAGCCTACAGTATGAATAAAGTCAGGGGGGTAGATAGGAAGTTTAAGTAAATGTGAGTTGACACTAGTTATGTGACTTCATAGCACAGAAACCTTGCAGCGAGTCTGAAACTTTGCCTTAATTCTTTTGGATCTGGAATTCTCCACAGATGGAACTTTTATCTGTTATTTATGTTTGGCAATAGAAATATGTGAATCAACAGATTTATAGACCTCTAATTAGGTCACATATCCCTGCAAAAATAACTCCAAAGGCTGGTTGGAACTAGATGATCGATCATTAATGTCCCTACCAACCCAAACCATTCTATGATCCCATAACTTGGGGAAACATTTGTTCCTCTGTCATATACAAAGTGGATATTCAGTGGCCCTTTCTGAAGTCAGTGTTTGCAGTGTTGCTTGGGACTGCTGCTAAAGACCTGTTGCAGTTATCAGTAGTGTGTCAAAATAGCCACCTCCATTTGGGACTTTTCCACCAGCAATAAGCTTTGAGTTCTCAGCTCACAATGTAATACCTCTTTCTTTCCTACGAGGGCTTGGTAGGGTCTTAAGACATCTTCTTTTATAAAAGCAAGACCACTCAAATGTTTCAGAGTTGTGCCAGCGAAGTGACCACTTTTGTGACAAATACATGCAGCAAAATATCCATCCCAAAGAGCCCATCCAAGATTTCTTTCCTGCTGGCACAGACAGCTTCAGCAATGTGCAAAGCAACACCAGTATGTCCTGTGGCATCCAGAGTGTGGAGACAACCTAAGAGGGCTGCATAGGCCAGGTGGCAGGAAAATGAACATCAGCTTTACAGCAGGGACCACTTAGAGTCTGTTTTTTAGAGCACCCCTGAGTAATGGCCATGTCACCTCACGAAGGAGCTACTGAGATGTGCCAAGCAGTTTTGGTTTACGTGGCTTTTGTTCAGCTGACAGTGGGTCTGTGTTTTAATGAAGCTGTCTGCTCTGTTCCATGAAAAGGATCAAGGCAAGAGGTCTTCTAATTTTTCTGAGTTTTAACTTGGACCCATGGAAAGAAGAATAAGGAAAAAAAAAACCAAATCAAACCCCAAAAAGTGAGCACATCAAGTCAGGACTAATTAATCACTAAAGACGAAACTGTCAGCACTTAGGTCTGCCAGGCTGCAAAAAAACCCTGTCATTGAGGGCTGAAATTCCCATCTGGCTGGACACGTTTCCAGTCTATAACAAGGCAATTTTTGCCAGGAAGTCATACCCCACCCTTCTCTTGACTTGCGCTTTTCTTCCATTTATTTTGTAATTGTCATCTGCAATCTTCTATCATCCACTGTTAATGAGATTTTAAACTTTACATCTTTGTTACATTTTTGATACTATTTACATGCTAGAGTATGAAAGAAATAATTACATTTTCTAATGTGCGAATGCTTGTTGGGGTTTTAGGAGTT